>JAHXMU010026316.1:12138-48733 GCA_019455685.1 Philornis downsi | reverse complement strand
TCAATTCCTCGATGGTGTTTCAAAAGCCTGGTTCTTCCAACGAAGTTTTGGTCGCCTTTCCGTGCCGGAGTATTTGGGTCCATCCGCACAACATGACCCAGCCAACGCAATCGCTGTACATTAATGCATTTAACCACGTCGATGTCGGCGTATAGCTCATACAGCTCGTTGTTCATGCAACGCCGATACTCTCCGTTAATGATAATGGGTCCATGTATATTTTACGGGGTATTTTCCTCTCGAAAACTGCCGGTACTGATTCATTCGATTGTGTCATAACACAGGACTCTGCGCCATATAACAAGACAGGTAGAACCAACGTCTGGTACAGTCGGATTTTTGTTTGTCGAGAGAGTGCTTTACCATTGAATCGCTTCCTTAGGCCATAATAACATCTGTTAGCAAGCAATACTTTCCCCTTTATCTCCATGTTGACATCATTTGGTTTGTTTGAAACGGAACCGAGGTAGAAGAATTCTTTAACCACTTCAAAATTATTGTTGTCAACATTCACACAGCATCCCGAACGAGTAGACTCTTTGTTCGTTGAAACCAATAACTTTGTTTTGTCCTCATTTACCACCAGACCTATTTTTGCTGCTTCCTTCTCGATGCTTGAGAAGGCTGCAATAACATCTCGCAGTTTTCTACCAATGATGTCTATGTCATCTGCATATGCGGGTAACATATGGCTGTTGTGAAAGATGGTACCAGGCGTGTTAACTCCAGCTTTCCTCATAATCATCCCCAACAGGCTGTCGTCCTGCCTAAATCCCCGTTTGATAATTATCAGGCAGGTTTTTTTTTCCAAATTTCACGAAATATTAGTGGTGATTTGCACTAACAAAAATTTAAGTAACTGCCGTGTACGAAATAGAAGTTTTCGCAGAAAAATACAATTTCCATAAATCTTTCAATTTGTTTGGATGGCAATGCCTCCTATTTCTATTATCAGAACTTGCTTCTCTATATATGCGATGTGTGCTAAATTTCATAGTATTCAGTATAATTGCTTGAAAGATGCGGGAAATCGAACATTTGTAGCAGAGGAGCAAAGCGGATTGATTACCTACTTGGTTGATTTTTTTTAATGGATAAGAATGTAGCCTACTAATTAGAAATTACAAATGAAAAAAAACTAATGTCGGAAATCAACCAAAACTGACAATGCTGTCTATTTCCTTTCTGAGACTCTACTTTGCTGAACTGAACACGTACTAAATTTGACTTTTCTGGGAGTTAACAGAAGGGCCGCGGCTAATCGGTCTGTTGTGAAGTGAAGTAAATTAGTTTATTTCCTTTCAAGCAAAGGTGTAACCTTTATTTAGAACGAGATATCACCTTTTCACAGGGGAAGATGACATTTTTTAACAATCTATTTTTTTCAATTTTTTTTTATTATAGAACATTTACAATCCCCGGCTACGATGTGGCAAAGTAATAGGGTGTATGAAGTTTAAAAGAATGCCAGATATATAAAGACAACCAGATCGCCAGCTGGATATACCGAAGTTGCCCAATCGGTTTAAAAATCATTAGTTACATTTTTGCAGTATCAAATATTCAGTCGAGTCAAGTGTAAACAGTTTGCCGGCTATAAGTTCCAGTTATGAAAACTTAAAATCTTATAGGTGTGTTACGGTTTCAATACAATCAGAATCGAAAGTGAAATAGCTTATTGTGTTGGCCTAGTGATAAAATTCTTTGTATGGGGATGTTGGACATTTTGGAATGATACCCAGATAATATACTCGTATGTATAATCTGATAATAAGTAGTCACACTTATATACAACTGGTGATGATATCAGTAGCCTCGATCCAATTACAAAGGGATCACGGAGTCCGAAACACGTCAGCCTTATGGATGATTAATGAGTTGACTATTTTTCCAAAAACTTAGAAAGCATTTCAATTTGAAATTGTTTTCTAATCCTAAAACTAATGTAGTATATATGTACATTTCGGTTTACTATCAGGAAAATAATTTATTGCCTCTTCCGTTAGACTTAGAAACAAAAACAAATTTGCCTGTTATTGTCGCAAAATTCTAAGGGTTTTCATTTAGTGGTTTCAAAATTGCCGATCTGGCAAGGCTGTCATCTGAAGTGTTATTTATTTTCTGAAAGGTTTGTCATTTACGAATATGGATCGTTCAACAACCGAAAAACGCTTAAAAGTAATTAAAGTGTACTACAAAAGTGGTGATTCAAACGTGGGAACTTTTCGTGCATTACGGGGGGAATATAGTCGTCGCAATCGACCTACTGCGCAAGTAATTGACAAGATTATAAAGAAATTTTAAGAGGCTGGAAGCGTTACAAATGTAGTCAGGCTTGTGCATCATCGCAATGTACGCACTGCCGAAAATATCGTTTCTGCTAGTGAAAGTGAGGCGAATAAATCGAATTTCAATTCAAAGCGCTATGGCCGTATGGTAACCTTTTTGTGGCATGCAATTAAAAATTATGAACTGCACGACGGTGCTACGAATCACACAACTCGATCGATGTTGGTTTTATTGCATGAGAAGTTTCCAGAAAACATAATTTCATGCGATTTGACGCCGTTAGTTTTCTTTTTCTGGGGCTACGTCAAAGATGATGTTTACACAGAGCAATTTAAAACCAACATATGTCATGTTATCGCCGAGATATCGCCCGAAATGTATGAACAAATCATAAATAATCATAAATATTTTTTAATGAAATTATGCATTTATAGAGAAGTATAGGTAGTGAGTGCTAAACTGAAAGAAAAAGTCGAGATTTATTACTAGAAATCTCATAGGTTCGAAAGAACTTTCAAAAATTCCCTAAAAATGGGATCTTTTAGTTTTTTGTTTTCACTGTAATAGGGCAATTAAAAGGCGGGCGAAAAAATCCCTTGGCAGAACTATTCACAACATATTAGGCCATAAAAACCAGGGTTTCTTTTTTTTGATGCCAGTGCTGTGTTTCGGGAACGTGTGGTTGACAGTTGATATTTCTATTAAAAATAAATCCTATTCGATAGGTTCTGGTCCTCGTAAATGTTCATCCTTAAGTTATTTTTCAGAAAAATATACATTTTTTTTACCAGTGCTGCGTTTCGGGCGCCTGTGGCTAAAAGCTGATATTTCTATAAAAAATAAGTCCTGTTGAGTGAGTAGATTCTGGTTCTCGTAAATGTCCGTTATGAAGTTAATTTCAGAAAAATATAAATACATACATATGTATGTATATGTAATAAAAAAAATATTCCAAAGATGATTGCCCATGTAATAAATTTTATTTATTTATACCTAATAGACTTTAACTTGCATTGGCTTTGTATTTAAAGT
The DNA here is from genome assembly GCA_019455685.1 of Philornis downsi. NCBI lineage: Eukaryota > Metazoa > Arthropoda > Insecta > Diptera > Muscidae > Philornis > Philornis downsi. Next base: position 45,412 of record JAHXMU010026316.1, on the reverse strand, counting down.
TATTTGAATCATCCTGCATTTCAAAAAATTTCGGCAGAAACGACTTCAAAACTCGATAATTTCTTTTGGAATATTTATTTATTGTTTGGAAAATTGTTCATATATTTAGCGGCGACGACTGTCACTGAAAATTGTTATAAATTTATACCGAAAATGATCGTGAGATATTAAAATATGTATATTAACACAATTTTGCAACGCGAAACTTAAAAAACTATAGAATAACGTTCTGTGATGACTTGACAGGTTCTATGCGAATTAAAAAATTGCAGGATACGCCGTTTGGTCGAATTTGCAAAAAAAAAAACATTGAAAATAACAGACAAGAAAGTACTTTCCATAACTTTATTAACTCGTACCCATGTACATATATATTATACTTTTCTTAACAAAATGTTTTTATAAGGCAAAAATGGGAAAAAATCTTTTTTTTTTAAATTTTAACTTATTCATATTTTAATTTTTTTTTTCTAAATACTTAGAATTTTGTTATTAATACGACAAAAAAAGTTTAAAACAAACCGGAGAAAATTCATTTTTGCCTTTAGTAAAAGAGTGAGCTATGTTAAATGTTTAATAACTCCTAAAGTTTAAAGAATGTTTTAATCGGATAAAAATTTAAAAAGTTGCATTGTATGGTTATAATATTTTTAAATCCCCGAGGCGCCCTATTTTTAGGCATTGTGGCGCAGCCTCCTTTAGAAGTATAAGGTCCAAATTTAAAACTACTATAGCCATATGAAGTATCGGATCATCCGTTTAGAAGCGTCCCTTTTCCCATTTGAATAAATAAAAACACAGCTTGGTAGCAATTAATTTTGCGAATTGTATGTTTTCTTTTGTTCCTTTTTTTTTTTTGTTTATTCTGTATACATGCAATTGATTTATATAATTATAGAGAGAGAGAAAAAAACATGTGTGTTTCTGGCATTCGTGCGTCTTGATGCAAATGCTCTCTTCGGCGGCCGAGGTGGCGATCGCTCGCTGGCTTTGTCTTCGTTACTGGCTCAGTGTTGAGGTTTTATTCAAGATTTAACATTTACATTAGAATATAATTCATTATTAGTTCATTGATTATGTTAATAATTATGTAAGTAATTCATTTTCATTTTATGGTGGTGAACTTGGTAATGTCATTACAACTATTTGTCCTTTTTGATAAAGACTTAGAATTCTTCTTTTTTTTTCTTCTTAATTATGCTGTAAATTCGAATTTTTGTCTGCTTGTCTGTCCTGTCATCGATGGATGGATGTCGTCCAGAGACATCAATGAATTGGTGTGTGTGTGTGTGTGTATGTATTTAATTAGGTGTCGGTGTTGGCGATAGGATTGGCTAGGTGTTGGTCGGTGTGAGGAGGGGGAAGGAAGAGTGAGTGAGAGGTTAGTTAGAGGGACGTATTAAAACAAAAGTAGTGGTAATGGTATTGCCTATTAACAACGCATGCATGACACCCAGGGATGTTAGAAATTCGAATAAAGTGCTTGTGCTTATTGGTGTGTGTTTGTGTGTGTTCGTCTGCTTGTATGTGTGTGTGTGTGTGTGTCATTTATCTTGGTTTCGGCAGATGGGGGTTTTTTGTTCTTTCTCTATTTATTATTTTATACATATTAATAATAATAAAATTTAAATTTTGTTTTAAATCACAGATTTTGGTTTAAAATTTCGAAATAAAAGTTGAGTACGACTAAGAGTAGTTAAAAAAATTTCGTAATTTTGGCTAAAGACTTTTGTTGTTTTGTTTTTGTTTTGGTTTCATTTCATTAATTAATTACCTAAAAAAGTTATTCTTCTTTTTTTGTTTGTTTTTGTTTTCATCATTATTATATATGTATGTATGTTTTTGTGTTTGCATATGTATTGGTTGTTTTGTTTTTGTCCTTAATTTTTTTTTCGTCATTTGTATTTGTGAGGTGTTTTCATAGTACATTTTGTTTGTTTTTTGTTGGCTTTTTAAAATTCCATTGATATGCGTTGCATGTGCGACCATCGGTCGATCGATCGACGAATGAACGAACGAACAAACGGTGGTGTTTTTGACATTTGTTTTAACAGTTTTTTTTTTTATTTTGGCTCTGTTGGTACCATTTCCAAGTAACAACAACAATAATACATACAGCTAAGATCATGAGGAAAACGACGAAAAAATCGTTTTCATAATCGCTAATTCTTCTTAGACGCTAGTTAACCTAAACAGGCACACTTTCACACCTACGTACGTGCAACTCTGTATGTATGTGTGGGTGTGCCCGTGTGCGTGTTTGTGTGTACGTGTATGTGTAATGACAAACTGTAAAATGAAAAATGAAAAGAAAAAAGAATCTCCTTTTTTGTTTTTAACATTTATTTTCTATTATTTAAATATTAATTGTATTATCATTAGTGTTATTATTATTATGATTATGATTATTATTTCTTTAGCTCATACATCTATTAACTACATAAGTTTCGTGGAAATACGTTGTTGTTGTTGTTGTTTTCGTAATGTACTTTGTATATAGAAAAAAAAAACGGACGACCTGACGAAACTCGTCATACAATTTGCAATACTATTCAATATTTGCTTAATACATGCCCAATATCTCTGTACATGCATATGACATATAAATATTTGTATGTTTTTTTCTTTCTACATACTATGTATGTATGTATTTATTTATATGCATATGTATGTATTTAGGCATAAACAACCTGAGGGGTGTCGCCCTTTGTCGATCATTCTGTTTATTTGTTGATAGCATATTATTGTGTGCGTATTTTCTAAAAGACTGTCGTCTGTCTGTCTGTGTGTTTGCTAATTGTTGTTGGCACTGATTAATTGTTGTGTTGCCCAATCGCTCGGTATCCAAGCGGCCAGGGAAAGGTGTTTGTGTATTGTTAGTGTATCATTGGCGGCGGCGTTACAAAGGATCGAAAATCAGGGTTTGTTTGTTTTTTCGTTTATTTCGAAACGTAAAATTTTGAAAAGTTCTAATTATAAATATTTCAAAAAAGAAAAAAAATAATCATCACAATATAAAAAACGTATGATATATGATAGTTAACAGCCAAACGTAAATTTTGTCATATATTTAATGTAAATACATACAATGTTCTATTTGAAAAATAAAGATCACAGTTTGAAGGGTTTCCTTTTCTTTTTTTTTCTTGTTTGTTATTCTCTTTTCAACGAAATGTAGGTAGTAATAAATCCAAAAAAAAAAAAAATCATATATATATATATGTATATACATATATATGTACTAAAGAACTAATAAAAAGAGACCATCTTAATGAATAAAATCTACGAGGTATTTCAAATTATAAATCAAATAACCTAAGCGATATAATCATTTAGAAATAAGCTTGATAATTATATTATAATTATGTACTTAAAAACAAAAAAAAAAAAAAAAAATTGTGACATACTAATGCTTATGTTGTCTGGGTTGGCCGCCCCTGCTTAAAAGTATGAGGTATCAAGGCGTAAGCCCTGCCCGCATCCGGGGCCGGGCATCCGCTCGGTTGTATTTTGTATATTCAGATGAGGTAACACTGTGCAGTTTCGTCAAAACTTGCGTCTTGCATGAATGGCACTCAGTTTGCAAATGTCTTGTCTTGCCTTGTCTATGGCTGAGGGGGACTGGGTTCCGCGCGCACAGGCGCTGGTGGACCCGAAATCGGGGTGCATCTGCACAAAGGTACGATTGTTGGTGGCATCGTGTTGGCATTTCTGCCGATTCCTGGTATACATGTGCGTATCTTACATCTTAAGGAGGTTGTTAAGTTGCTTGTTTGTATAATATTTGCTTGTGTATAATAAGTATAAGTATTTCTATATATATATTTACTTATATATATATGTATATATATATATGTCTATATGTATATATAGCAGTATATAAAATGAAAAATTCCTGAGACATTTTACAGATATGTGCAAAATTATGTCTGTTTCCAAACAGTAGACTAAATGAATGTTGGTTTGCTGGCTGGTTGGCTGGCTGGCTGGCTTTTTGCTTGGCTGGTTGGTTGGTTGTTTGGTTGGTCAATTGGCTGAGCTTTGTGGATGAGCGTTTCGTTAAATATATCTATAAAATGTGTTTGCTTTTAATTGGTTTCTACTGCGAATGACGATCGAGTCATTTAATTGTGGCTTTCCTTTCCTATTTACAAGGGATATTTTGAAGCTTTTGGTTTCTAATTGTTGCTGTTGCTGTTGTTGTTGTTGTTGTTGTTGCTGTCTATATTGGTTCATTCAAGAAATGTTTGTGTGTGTGTGTGTATGTGCTTGGTTTTGCATCGTATTTGTACTTCACTGGTGAAAATCACTGAGCTTTTTGTTTGTTTGTTTTTTGTTTTGTGGTATCTAAAATATTACATATTTTCTTTGTATATAAATTTTCTTTATATATATATATGTATGCATGTATGCTTTTGTATATGATTTGAACATGCATACGCACACATTGGCACTGGTACAAGTACGTGTTCGTATGCATGTGTTTCCCTGAAGTAGTTATACATTCTGTGGTTGTTGTTTTTGTTGTTGTTGTTGTTGAGAGCTTACAAATTAAGTAAAAATTCTTTGCGTGTTCTCTTGCACTTCAATCTCCGCCGAAGGCTGGAGTGGGTGTCGTCTGAATATGCCCGCATTACAGAGTTTTGCCGAGTTTAAACCAGAGGGGTATATAATATATGGTAGATAACCTAAGCTTGTTGTTGTAAAATGTTGACACAATAAAAAAAAGAAACCAAAATGAAGTAAACAGCATGATTATGTATGTATGTATGTGTGTTTGTGTGTATGCTAATTCCAAAATGCGTATACGCTCTGATATGTTTGACAGATGTGGCGTTGCCGCACCCGAAGCGGAAGCTGGCACGCGCCCACGATCGACCGCTTGTGTGTGGTTTTCGTGCTGTGCTGTTTCGTTCAGTTTGACTCTTTAACATAATTTAACAGAAAAAAGTCCTTCGTTCTCTTCCTTTTTTGGGCCGATGCGTCCCGAAGACGCTCGGCCGTCTAAATAAACTACTGTAGATATAGATAGATTAGAACTTATTGAAAACGATTATACGATTAACTTAACGCTTACATAAATAGACACTACGAGGGGATGGGGGAGAGGGGGTTAACTATGAAATACCTGAAAACCTTTTCAATAACTTAACGTCTATGTACAATGAGAAGAGGTTTCTGTGTGTGGTCCATTTCAGAGTGAGAGAGGAGCAGGGGGTGGAGATAGAAATGCGGACGAGTTCCGGAGGAGCTTCCGCTTCTGGTGCTTGCTGGCGTTGAAAATATTGCACGGACTACGGCTAGCGTAGTGTTTGTTGTCTGTGTGTGGCTGGGCTGAATTGACGTCGTGACCCGACGATTCTCTAAAAAATCGCATTCCACAATAGGTCCTATTGGATGCCTGGTGGCGGCTGACCCAATTCACTGGTGAAGTCGAACAGTGGCGTGCGCTGGTGCGTTATGGCATGCGGATGATGGGGGTGATGATGGTGATGCGGTGGCACCATCACGTTCTTCATCGACGTCTTGAGCAGGCGCTTGAGCATGCCGCTGGAGCCGCGGTGTTGGAGACTTTTGTGTGTGGTCAACGAGTTCTTGGTGCGATAGCGTCTGTTGCAGAACTCACAGACGTAGAGCGTGTCCGACTGCTCGTGCTTGTCTTGGAAGTGTCGCTTCAACGAGTAGTAGCACGAGAAGGTTCGTCGGCAGTACGGGCATTCCTGAGGTTCGTTGATGCCGCCACTGGTGGGCGGCGGCATACGCAAAGGCAGTTGGGGGGTGCTGTTGCTGGGAGGCGCTACGCCTGTGGCCCCGCCGCTGCCAGGCCGGGGCGGTGAGGCGTGTAGATTGAAGGGGCCGACTCCGTTATTGATGCTGCCACTGGCGGCGTGGCCTACCATCGACCCCAGCGAAGAGTTGGGCGACGTCATTGCCGTCGGCGGGGACGGAGGCGCTGAGGTAGAGCTTGTTGGCGACGAGGCCGCTGACCGCATTGCGTTGTGAGGTCCTGTTTTGTCGAAAAATATCAAAGAAATAAATTAGTTTAGGTCTTAATTGCGGTGAATCAAATCAAAAGATTAAAGTGCTGATTGAAAGTGAGAAATGAGAAAAACAAATGAATCAAGTATGAAAACAAGTCATAGAAAGTAAAGAGTCGATTCTAGGCGATCATATTTATAACTTTGAACAATTTAGGGTTGGTTATGTTCAGATAAAGATTCTATTTTGCAATTATTAGATTGAACGCGTCTAAAGGAAAGGTTTGTTTAGGGAAATATGTATCAAAGAGATCTCGGTTTCGAAATCGAGTGGTGAAGACTTCTAAAGCGATAGGGAAAATCTACAAATGGGTTCATTTAATCAGAATTACGATTTTGTTTGCATGTTGCGAATACTCAATCGTTCCACACAAATTTGTTCCTAAGCATGCCGAACAAATTCAGAAGGAGATCGTGTTTCGTTTGTTTCGTTTGTACAGGTGTAGGTATGTAGACTGTATATAGTACACAAATATATATATATATTGTATATACTGTATATATTTTCCAATTCTTCAAATACGACAAATTCACACGGTACATGCATTAACTACGGAACATGCACGGATGGTTAGTTAGTAGATGTTGTTGGTTAACAGAACCGTCAGTAAGCGAATGTAATGAGGCAGACATGCAACAAAGCAAAGGATGAAGGGCATACAGAACTGATAATTGCTAACTAGTAACTGATAACTAATAATTAATAATTTATAACTGGTAACTGATAACTTAATGCTTATTAGGCTTAATGTAAAATGAAAATGGAAATCATGAAACTTACCACAACGAAATAATAAGTTTAGACTCTATAAAGCTTAATATCTAGAAAATGTAAAATGTATACAAGATATGATTGTAGTCGACAGAAGCAGTGAGCCTTGGCACAGGCCAGGACATCGCCATCTGTCCATGGAAGATGATAGAGACAGAGGACGAAATGCGATAGCAGCAGATCGCGTTTATATAGCATGTACATGTACAACGTAATGGAAATGATCAGTCACAACTACATGTAGGCAGATTGGATGGACATGTGTTGCAGTTGCTCGAGCTAGTTACTTTTGGGCTGAGAGGCTCCATGATCAATCATACTTACAACGCTAAAAGAACGGAAGAGAGTACATTTGCATAGTTTGTATTCTACAGAATGAGATGTAATGTCGCGCTGAGGAGGAGGCTTGGTTGTAGAGAGTTTTCGGTGTCAATGAGTATAGAGATAAGTGGTAGATGGTGGATGGGTGGGTAGGCACATATCTACAAGTTAATAGATAGATGGAGTTTGTTTTGCTTTTATCACAGATGACTACGAATGTTGCCTCAGACAGGCCAAAACGACACAGGAGAGAGAAAGAGCGAGAGAGATGAAAATTGTGTGTCTGTTTGTATGAGAGAGATAGAGAGTGTGTTTGTCTGACAGATATAGGCGATAGAGTGATGGTTAACGTTCCTACTGAGGCTTAGATATTACAGAGGGAGAGACATGTGGAGAGAGAGAGAGAGAGAGAGGCGGATTAGCAATAGAGAGACAGTGATACATGTTCAGAGTATATGGTATTTATATATATAGAGAGTCAGTGAGTTTAGCAATTTAGACTAACTACTTGTTTTGAAAAGTTGTCATCTAAGGACTTTGACTTTGAGAGGAAATAAAGCCAATAGTTTAGGTGTTTCGGTTTAAATTTTGTTAAATGATCCTCACCTCGTCTCTCATTGGTTAACAGGATAAAACAAGATATAACTGATCCTCAAATAATGCTTAAATGTTTACCACTCTGATGTGTAGTAAGTTAGGGCACCGCACTCCGCTGATGAGCCCATCATTCGCAATTCGTACCTTGGCAACATGAAGGCGGCGGGCAGATTGTCTCGCGGAAACTAGAGTATTTTTCGTCAGTTACAGTTAAAGCTACTAAGTTAAATTGACTACGTTATAGAGGTAAAAAAGTAGAAGGCCACGTAAGTAGTAGTATGGTCAATAATGGTCCATTAGAGTAAGATGATTCGTAGATTTACACGCTCGCTCTGCTTGCGAGTCGAAGTAGGCATTTGAGGGTCGGTGTGTAGAATATTTGTTCGTTGGTATGTATGTATGTATGTATGTGTGCGTATGTGTGTATAGTATGTATATCACTCACTACTATAAGTATGGCATTGCTTTTAGGTCGATTTCAAATGGTATAAATAATAGTCGTATAGAGATTTAGTCATAATGTGTCGTTGCTGCAATTGATTGGGGGAATGGTTATGGTGGTGGTTGTGGTGACCGAGGTCACCGCTAGGATGAAAGCTGTGGGAATGGTCATTGGTCCTAACACAGTACTGGCATGACATGGCGTCATGCGTCCGCTCTCAGATTGTGGAATTGAATTGATTGTACAGCTTAATGTCCTTCATTTCCATTTCGCCGGGTCGCGACTTGTGGTACGTGTAAATGTGGGTCATCAGCGAGTTGCGCGAGCAATAAACTCTTTCGCAGATGATACAACGGTATTCCTCTTGGCGTACGGCATGTTTATCGGCAATGTGACGTTTGAGCGAAGCTTTTGAACATAGAAGCTTACCACATAGTTGGCATGAGAACAGTTTCTTAGGTGAATTTCCTGCAATTTGTTGATTGGAAGTTTGGTTATACGTTTTCATTTGCTGGATTTATGTTAACATGTTTGACAATGATTACATATGTAGTATGTAAGTATATGTAGTTGTACTATATAGTAAGAGTAGTCCGTGTGCTTTTTTGCATTCTATACATAATTTATTAGCGCCCATCGCTAGCGAAGCGGAATTAGAATCGTACACATTTTTACGCATTTTTCAAATTTCACGCACACATTCACATTCACACTCACACACACAGACGCACACTTTCACGCGTTTCGCCACAATTATTCATATAAATGACCTGGCACACAGATGAAAAGCAACAATTACAAACAAACGAGCACAATTACCAAGATGCAAAATTGCACGCGCCCTACACGGACAGATGTGTTTGGATGAATGTAAGGCACAATATGGAACACAAACATGATGGTGGTGACCCGACAATCCCTAACAGTAGAGTGAGCATGCGCGCCGTGATAACGCCTTCAAATGCACGCCCGCACGCATACACGCACACACTTACACACCCACAACTGTGCAAATCAAACACTTTGAGATTTTCATCATCTTTATCGTTTATTTCAATAATAATAACTCATTCTTATCTGTTACCCTTACGAAAATATTGTATCTTCTTCGTGTCTCTCACAATCTCTGTGACTTTGTAGTTTTCTTTAGTTCTTTGTTCAGTGTTTTGTCTTTTTGTTTCTCCTCTGTGTTCATTCTGTTGCCAGAGAGAGAGAGAGTTTGGGTTTGGAAATGATTGGCTTAAGTTTACTACATGTGTTTTACACCTTCAAACAAACTACAACAAAACTAAACCATACGAAACAATGTACACCTACAAGTAATCCAATCAATCAGTCTATTCAATAATTCTATCGACATCGAAACCCGCCGTCGCCCTCGTCTTCGTTCTAGTTTTACTGCTGATTGCTCCTCGCTTCGGCCATTCCGCAACAAAGCGTTGAACAGTAAACGTTTTCCTAAACATAATACAAAAAAAAGAACCGAAATATGAAATGAAAACGAAACTAAATGAAAATCTAAACTAAAATCTTGTCGCATACGTGGCGTGGGAGTAAAATCCTTCCTCCCTCCTCACCAGTCACAGCTCCAAATATACGATTCTCGTGTTTTTGTCTCGAATTCACGGTCGAATTCGGTCTCCGATATAATACCGAAAATCTAAGCTATTTCACGTGATGTTATTTACTTCATTATTTTTCACCGTCGGCCATTTTCACAAAGATTTTTTGCATTACAACTGTTTCCTCACAAAAGGGGCTGATGGTTCGCTACCAAAAGATTGAGTTTTAAATGAATTCTGTTGAAATAAATCGTTATTTTACGCGAAGTTTCCGGTGAAATTGTTTTCTAAGAATACATATCACATAAATGTATAGAAGTGATCATTTAAATAGTTCGCTTAAATGGATTATTAAAACTCATTTTATCACTAAGTTGGCACATCTGTCCTTCATGCAGATGAGGAGTTTGAGAGCGATCTGTTACTTCGGTTGTTTACAGTCCTCGATTTTGTTTGTTTATTACAAATTTTTGCAATGCATAAAAATATCGAGCAGAAGTATCGATTTTCGATCAAAACACATTTACATACGGATATACAGGGCATTCGAAATCGATCGAGAGGTGGCAGTAGATTAGCTTCGATGTCGTCTCATTGACAAAGTGAAGGAAATAATGAGTGAAAATCGTAATTTAGGTTTGAGAAAGATAACCACTAAACTAACTTCTTGTGTCTCCTGAATCAGTTTGTTGGATATTGAACGCTTTGCCGTTCGACTAGTTCCAAAAGATCTGAATTTTGCTCAAAAACTCAATGGCGAAAAACACAGCTAGAACGAGTCAATAAGTTTATGGGTTTGCCAGTCAACAAGTTTCAGATTGTAATTTCCCAACTAAGCTAAAATCGAAAATAACCGTGCCAAAATCGATAGTATCAAGGTATTGTTGACTGTTCTTTGAGTATCGCGGTGAAGTGCACTTGAAATTCTTGCCAGAAATTCAGACGATAAATTAATAATATTATCTGTGCGTTAGTATTATTTGAGACAGCAAATTTGTCGAAAAATACCAGATTTGCTAAAAGAAAACTTATGGATTTTGCACCACAATAACGTACCTCATCTCACAAGGCTATCATTGTGGGCAAATATGGTTTCAGCTGAATTTCTTCTTTTTGCAAGGGTATAATAACCACTTCCAGACTTCCGCTCTCAATCGATAGAAGATATAAAACAGAAATAGCGGCGAGAACTGAAGTCTTTTCCCGTAAATGTGTTTGAAAAAGGTTGTTGATGATATAAATTTGGAAACATAACAAATATTTTGTGGTTTATTAATCCGGCACGTTTTTTGACAGAAAGTAATCATTATTTTCTAGATGGAAAGCGTCACAAATATTGTTGGAAACTTTTATGCTTCAAAAAAAAAAAAATCTTGAAAACAGTACTGGCTACGTAATAAAGAATATTTTTCACAAATATTGTGAGAAAACTTTTCTGCTTCAAAATAATTCAGGAAAACAATACTGGCTACGTAATATAATAACAAATATTTTTCACATGAACGATCTTTGTATGGGCGTATAGACGTCGCAACTCGAAATGCAACTCTGGTGACTTCTTTTCGGATATATACACTGAACACACTCTTCTTTTGATCCAGGAAATAATTAGGCATCCTGTGTGACTGGTTGAAACACAAATAAAGTTTCACTATTCGAAAACGGTTGAGGCAATTCGACTTCGCCCTCACCTCCTTGAATGGTGAGAGCTTGGGTAAACCGCTTCCTGTTAGACAGATTCGAAAGTAACGGAACGGATGAATCAGTTGCTCCCACGCCACAAGAACCCACATTTGCGTTAAATTGAGACAGATGTCGCTTTCGCGCACGCCTGCCTGTCTGTTCTCTGTCGGTTTGGTTTTGTAGTTCCTCTGCTTGCTATGGCTATGTATGGTATTGGATTGATACTTGTGTTTGCTTGGCTATCATATGTTTCTATTATGGTTCCTCTGCATCGGCTGTGTCTTACTGTTACTATTTATGTCCGTATGTATGTATGAATATGTATAGGATGCGATTGTATTTGTAGTTAATTATATGTAAATCTATTACTATTTCCGTATTCTCCACTGGTTGTACGTTTCACTGGTGGAATAGGATACTCGGTTTATTGTGACCGACTGGCTGTGGATGAGGACACACCGCTCGACTCGGCCACCTGGTGGATCGAATTGTGCGGAGTCCTCGGTTCCCAACACGAGTCGCTTTGATTTTGCCTACTGATCGCTAAGGAATGCATGTACGTAAACGTAGTGTGCTTTCCGCGTTCTCTGTTTGCTGACTCTTGGAGCTGAGCTATGTTTGCTTAAAAAGTTTCTTCGCTTTGCTATTGTTTGATTTGTAGGTTCGATTTTGTATGGGTGTGTAGATTTTCATTTCTGGTTTCTGGGTTCTGTTTTTGTTTCTGTTTCTGTATTTGTTTCCTCTTTTGAGACATTCATTCATTCGTTCATCGTATTTAGTTAGATATTAAAAGAAATAGAGTGTTTTGTTTTTTTATTCATCATATGTTGTTGTATATAGGCGTATATATATATATATATATGTATATATTTTGTTGTTTGTTTCTTTTGTTTGTTGTTTGTAACGGTTAAATAAACTTAAACGATATTCTACAGTTTGAAATGAAAATGGGGAAACATCAACACAAAATGCAAGATAGTATGGAACACAACATGGACCACACGGTGCACACTTACACACGTATGTGCGTCTGTTTGTTTGTAGGTACACGTGCGCATGTGTGTGTGTGTGTGCACAGCCGTCCATGTTTGTATTTGATAGGTAATAATGATAATAATTAATGTAGTTTTTCGCTTAAAATATAGCTTTTCCTTTCATTTGTTTCATTTGATTTGTATTAGTCATATATGTACACATCGATCGACAGTGATTACTTTTTAACAACAGAACGTCTTTACATACGTATGTAGTAGTATTTAAAATGAAGGAGAACATATCTCTGTATGCATGTATGTATGTTTGCATGTATGTATATATTTAAAGATACTCATAATAATAAGAATCGCCCGTCCAATTCCACCCGCTCCGGGGAGAGCTGGACGGTGAGACCTCTGAAAACACGTCGACGTGTGTTCGACATATTCAGGGGATGCGAAATAATAGATAATAATACTTAAATGTAGAATAGTACACATTTACATACATAGTACATGAGAATACCGATTGAATTTTGGTTAAGTTAGTGTAAAAAAAAAACAAAAAAAAAAACAAAGTAAAGTACTAATCGTAACAATAGATATAGACATACTTATATGTGTGTAAGTATATTCAGACTTGTTTTTGCGAATCGTTTTTCGTTCAGTCCCAGTTCTAAACCGCATTTTCATTAAACGAAAAGTAAACGTAACGACTAACGATAATTTCGAAAAGGTCAATTTTATTTCTTGCGAAAAAGTCCCAAAAATTTCAGTCTTTGCAACAAAAGTGGTTTTGCATTCAGAAAAATTTTGATTCTGCCCCCATCTTCCCCTTTCCCCCCTCCCGCCCCACCCAAAAACAACAAGTAGCGCCAATAAAAACGTGGCCGACCATTGCCAAAGGGTTGTAAAAAAACGTTTGATCTTAAACCTAAAACTATCAGTCCATTCGGTGCCTAACACGAAAACGAAAACAAAACAAATACGAAGGCGATCTTGTTCCCCGTCTCTCACGGCCATGTTTTACATGGCCGCCGGGACGCGTGAAAATGTCAAAAACTAAAGCGAACACGTAAAAAATAGTAAATGGAAAATTCCGAAATTGGATCGGGGTTATCTCTCATGTGGATGTAGCTGCACACACACACGCGCACCTCGTTACTATGTACACTGTGAACAAGCGTGTGTGTGTGTGCGAGTGTGCGAGTCGGTATGCATGTCCTTGCTCTAACTTATATTCTAGATGTGTGTGAGTGTATGCTTGTGTGTTCACGCCGGTTTGCCGTAGGCAGCCGCCCGTGTATGTTTGTATGTATGTATGTATGTATGTATATTACAACGATTTGAAATCTTTGAGTTTACACAATAAGTCCTTTAAAAGTATAGTTTAGCTTAGTTTCAATAATAAAAGTTTACAATCAATACATATCATCTTTCGTACGTCCTTCGTATTGAATTTGGTTTTAGTTCATTATCCTTAGCATTTTGGTTAAACATAGTGGACACACATGTGAATGCGTGTAAGTATCTAAATGTGTCATGTACGTGCGTGTGTGTGCGCACATGTACATTTGTATTGTCGCGAAAATCAAAAACTTTCAATTGCACAAATAATTGTTCATACACTAAATAAGGGGGAAGTTGGGACTAGGGGTTTAGTTGTACACGCAGGGTCAGGATCAGGATCAGGATCAGGGCATGGTAAAGGGAGAATGAAGAATGGGACTTGGAAGTCGGGAGTGAAATGCGTTGAGGGAAGGGCGAGCGCAGGATGGGTGGTTCTTAACTAAAGTGGGTGCTTCATTTCTCGCATACATTGGACTTACGAATACATGAGTTTTCAAAATGAATGGCTTTAAAAACGTATGTATGTATGTATGTATGTATGTATGTTATATTGTAAAAATCACAGTTTTGAATTCGCCTAAATATTAATAAAAAAATAAATCTTTGTAAGTGTTTTTGAGATCCAAAAGGAGGGAGGGTCTGGCAAGGGACCTGGGGAGGGCTCTGGGAGATTTGGGGAGCTTTTGTTTGTGGATGGCGAGATTTGGATGAACTAATGATGAGGGGGTGATAACAATGACGATTCAGTGGTTCAGCATATGAATGCTACTGTAGGGATCATCACAGGGAGCCATGGCATAATTTTCAATTTGTGTCAGATCTACGATCGGCGGTGGCTGCGACGGTGGTGGCTGCTGTGATGATGGTGGCGCCTGTGGCGCGTTGCCCGATGCCATGGCGACATCGCTTGTGGTGGAAGTGCTCGTTAGAGGATGGTGGCTGGCGGCCGAGGCTGCACTTGTGGGGTTCATGGCAAAACTGAAGAGGTGCTGCAGGAAGTTATGCTGATCTTATAAGTAGTCCATACATGGCTTGACGATATTGGGCGACGGCTGCTGTTGGTGGGATGACAACTGCATGGTGGGTCCCGAATTGCCACCGGCTACGGCTGCGGCACCCACAATGGGTGACAGTAGGAGTTCGGCAGCAGCTGCCGCTGCAGCAGCCGCGGCCGCCACCGCATTGTCGTTGCCTCTAGATGTGACGGAGTTATTGGCAGCAGCGGCCGCACTTAGTGAGCTCAAAGACTGGTGCAGCCGACTGCCGGCCGCTGAGGATGAACCCACGCCGGCACCCACCGAGGCGTGGTGAAAGTACGAATGGTGCTTCTGGCGCCTGTGGTATATACTCTTGTGGTTATTCAAGCTGTTTAGAGTGCGGAATACTTTATGGCACAGGTTACAGACGGCGTTATTCAGTGGCTGCAAATGCTGCTGTTCCTTGTGACGCTTAAGCGTTAGTTTGGTGCTGAGCAACTTGCCGCAGACGTCGCACCTGTGGCAGGCATTCAAGGGCAATGGCAACAGTAGACGATTGCCGCCACCCAGTTCGGAGGCTCGAGAGGACGCCAATATCCCAGCCGCCGAAGAGGAGTTCGACGATCTGCCTGTAGGCGAGGGCGACAAGGAGGAACGCCTGTGCTGTAGCAAATGATGGTGATCGAACGGTGAGGCAGCTCGACCTAAGTGGTGGTGGTGGTGGTGTGAGGTGGGGGAGAGGTCGTGGTGGGAGTGCAAATGGTGGGTGGGGATCATGGACAATGGGTGCTGTTGCAGAGCGAACTGAGAATGAGCATGCGGATGGGGAGGGGGACTTTGGGGAGGTTGCGCCTGTTGCTGCTGTTGCAGCTGCTGTTGGTGGTGGTGGTGGTGTTGTTGGTGATGCTGGTGGGGAGAGGGAGTGGTGGGAAAGGAACTAGACTGCTGGCTTGGCTCCGACTGTTGCTCGCGCTGATGGCGCTCACTTGATTCGCCCTCGTCGCAGGCACTGCGCTCGGTCGCTTGGTGCAAATGGTGTTCATGGTGAAGTGCATGAGTGGAATGATGGTGGTTGCTACCTGCGTTTGCATTGACCCCAGGCACTATAACGCCACCGAGTAGGTTAGTGCTTCCACCTATATTGAAATATAGGAAGAGAAGAGAAAAGAGACAATAGTGACTTTCTGTTCATTCAACATGGCATAAGTTTCTTCTGCTTCTCGTTTGCTTCTTGTTTTTTGCTTCTCAACTCTTCGTCTCTATGTGAATTGTGTTCTATGTTTGTTTCTGTTCCTAACCTAACAAATCCAGGCTCAACAAATGCTTTCGTTATACATTCATATGGTGTTTCCATGCTTTGCAGGTCGTTCAAACAAACAAAAATCTAATAGCTTGCTCGCGAGCGGTCTCTGAGCTGCCGAGGCCACTGACGTAACGCGCAACAACTCGGACGCCCGAGTTATTTTTCTTTCTGCGCGGGGAGCGAGGCGCTCGTGTATCTTCATTCATGTCAGTTGCATTCTGATCTACTTAATATGTATTCGTTTACGTTTACGTTTAATGAACAACACATCGATACATCAAAAAAAGAAAACTAAACAACATTTAGAATTCACTGCGAGCCGGAAGCGTTGCCCTCGCATTTGCATGCGAAAGCGGCCCCAGGCTCGCTTCGAATCACGTGAATTAATTGTTCATGATTTTGCTGGGAAGGAGCATGCATGCTGTGTTCTTATCCCTGCATGAGATACTGTTAATTTCGATCTCGGGATGAAGAGAAGTTTAGTTTTGTATAATTTTGAAACATTTTTGGCCTGATTGATTTGTTGGTGATTTTTTTTTCATGTTCGCTAAGTACAGTGTTTGTTGTACTTTTCAATGAATTTTGTTGTTTTTTTTTTATTAATGTCACTAGTGTCTCTTTTTCGTTTCTTTTCTTTTCTAGGGTAGCACACCACCTACGTGGGATTTGGGCGTGATGGCGTCAACTTCAAACAATCAATATCTGTTGGAGGTTGATACTATTCAGTAACATCGGCGAGGACTCGAAGGCGATGATTTGTATGTTTTGGAAAGGGCTGAGGTTTGGTTGGGATAGGTGGTGTTATCCGGGTTGTGCGGGGTACTCTGCTGGTTGGACGGTGGGAGGGGGAAGTGGGAAGGGGAAGGGGGGGCATTACAACTATTTATCAGTGTATGTTAAAACCAATTATTACATGTGTATGAGGAGGTGCTCATATGGTGATTAATAGTTTTGAAATGACAGATCGAATTTTCGAATTCGGTTGCTTGGTTGTTTGGACTTATTGTGTAAATGAGAAGGTAACAAATACTAAAGTTATTTCTAATCTAGAGAAAACAAACGATAAAAATATGATGGGCTTATTAAGTTAATCATAAAACGAACACAATTAAACAAAAAAGTATCTCCGAAAAATGTCATTTCCACACTTAAGCTAAACGCTGGTATTTACATAAAAATGCTTTCTATTACTAAGAAGTGAACATTTGAAGTTGGTCAAGCGATCGCTCGGTCGTCGGTCGGTTGGTCGGTCGGTCGGTATGTCACACATCGACCACGGATTGCAACGGAATCAAAGTGCCTCCTGAAGCGGGCTCCGGACTTATTTCTAGGGTTATGTCTCTTATCATATACTATTAAAGCCACTTTTTCGAATTAACAAATCATTAGCCTACGTATCTCTTAAAAACCTGACAAATGTATTTCTTATTGATTATATTGCTTAAATTTTGTTTCTTATTAGAGTTGATGTAAAATGAATTTCCATTGCGGATCGGGAGAATCGAGGTGAATAAACTTGTTGCATATACTGTGTATCCCGTTTCTGATAGCTTAGCCTTAACAATAAGAATTCTAAGGGTTTCCTGCAAAAAGCACCTAAAATCGGGTCCATCTTGAGGGGGACTGTTCCAGAGCTCTCGCTGTAGGAGACAAGTTCCGTCCACGCACTGTGGTGGTGGAGTCAATTTTGAGATAGGCTGACGAAATCAGTCGCCCCGTCAAGTGACTGGCTTATGTGTAGGGGTAACGCCGTATATACAATGGTTAAAAATGGACATTTGCTAAGTAATCGAAGTACATAAAACCCTATGAGGAGGACCGGTGGTTAATGGGCGTGTAGTATGGATTATTGACGGACACGCCGAGGTTATTCGGGTGGTGGGCGCCATCTGAGGGCGTTTCCTGCTTCGGCTGCTTGAGGTTTCTATGGTAGATACTCTTGTGGTTGCGCAGGCTATTCAGGGAGCTGTAGACGCGCTTGCAGATATTGCAGACGGGCTCCTTAGTCGGCCGCATGTGGACGTTCTGGATGTGACGCTTAAGGCGGGTCAGCGAAGAGAGATTTTTATTGCAGGGGTCACAGCGGAAATCGTCGCCGCCGCTCGATGTGTTCAAGCTATTGTTTGACGAGTTTAAGGCATTCTGATTGCTGGTCGACGATGCGGGCATGTTGGCCATGGCCAAAGCCGCTGCAGCGAACATGTTGCTGCCGTTATTCCCGTTCGACGAGTTTCCACTCGCTGACGCTGAATTGTTTTGAATGAGGCCCGATGGCAAGATTTGATTGTTTGCGGAGCCGCTGCCACTGTTCGCGTTACAATTGCCCGAATATGGCGACAGATTCAGACCACACATGGCCGAAGCTGCGCGTGTCATGGGCGAGGGCGCGTTTGCGGATAAGTCGCATTTGGCGGTTTTGTACAAACGGTCGTTATCGTTGATGTTGTCATTATCGTTGTCGTTGTTACAGTGATCGTCGAAGGGATGATTGAATCGATTGTTGGGGCAATTGTGGTTGTTGTTGATTGTTGCGAGTGCAATTGTCGTCAGTTGACCTGACGACAAGGGAGAAAAAAACGTCGAATTAGCCCATTGTGAAATTGAATTGTTATGAATTAGATTTCAGAAAAACTACTGTAATTTAGGTATCGAATTTTGCATATTCTCAATTTAACTTTGGGTTTACTTCATCTTCTACGAAATTTATTTCTTTTTTGATTGTTCATTTCCATCGTTCGCTCGAATTCGAATTTCGACTGTTTGCTTTCGCTGCGCTTTGCTGCCCCTACTATCGGAACTGGCAAATCAGAGAGGGGAGGGGAATGAATGCAATGATCCCTTTCACATCTGACCATCTCCTACGCAAAACGCTGCTGAGGACGCGCGTTTCGAGTGCCCTTGCCGACCGCTAACACCGGTACGGATACGGACCCCGATGCGGATACCAACTATATAGACAGACCATTCTTGTATATCCACAAATTTCGATCGATTACTCTGGGACCGGAGAGTGTATTGTGTGTCCTAAGTTTAGGTAGTACTACTTGTAGGTAGGTAGGCTATGTACGTGTTGAACACCATCACCAGATGCGACTGACTATCGATTGCATGTAGTTGTGTGTATTCATTAGTGTCGTGTTTTTGTTTGTTTGTTTGGCGGGGATCATGGAGGAGGGGGTTAGTGAAGGAGTTCTTCGTTTGCTTCTTCATTTGCCTCTTCGTCGTCCTCCCTGTGGCAAATTTACAAAATTTTGCATTGTTGGAGGGGTTAATGTGTGTGCGCTGTTCCTCCGCTTGCACAGGAGGAGACAGGTAGATGTCTGTGTGTTTCTGTGTGATTGTGATTGTGTTGGTGTTGGGGATTACACGGTTTTGGTTTTTTTTCTCGTGGGTGTGGAGGAAAGCTGGGGGAGGGAAGGAGTGTTGGTAAACTACATTTTTACAATACAAATTTTGTTGCATACTTCTAGGTTTTTGTTTGTTTGTTTGTTTCTTTGTTTATTTTTCAACGACATGCTGTCTTTATTACGTTTCTTATCTTTCATATTCATATCATATTAGTTTAGCTTTAGACTTGGATTACGATTTGGATTCAGATCTAGATTTCATAGTGTGCTTGTGTTCTGGGGGTGGGAGGGTTGCATGTTCCACCTGTTTGTTGTTTTTTGTGTCTGTGTCTGTCCATTAACCGCCGTTTGCCAGTGAATACTCGTGTGTGTTTGTTTGTTTTTTCTTTTGGTTTCGTTTTCGCCGGTTCCTTATACGGATGTTCGGTTTGTTTCTTGTTTTGTTATTGTTGTTAGGTTGCCTTATTGCTAAGTAATTCTTGGCTAAACTAAATCATAACATAGGATAATTAATGCGTTTTTTTGTATGTATGTATGTGTGTGTGACCATTTTATTAATCAATCAATTAATCAATCATAACGTACAATAAGAAATGATACAACAAAAGCAAACTATAACCCGAATGCAATCTCGCTTGTACACCGCATACTCCTCGTTGCGCTGCGCCAGTGCCGCCCATCCACAACTCAACTGCGAGTACTGCGGGTCCTTTGATTTTGCTTCTCGGCCAATTCGCCAATATCAATGACGAAACTTTTACAATTACTTTAGTGCGCTCCTGTCCTCGTGCACTTGCACTTTTCTTTCTTTGTATGTGTGTTCGTTTGTTTGCGCCCGTGTGTGTGTTTGTGTGTGCACCTATGTGTCTATGTGTACGTGTGTGTGTGAGCGTGCGTGTGTGAGTATCAGTTTGCATAATACCAATCTTAGTTTTCGTTTGGTTCTTATTGTGTAACTTAAAAATACGATTTACAATTTTCCACTCGCTCTCGCCAATTGCAATTTCGATTTGGATAACTTACAACTAATGAAGAACGTAATCTTCTTCTTCTTGCTCGAATGTCTGCATCTCGAATCAATGTAATTTCTTTGGTATTTTGGTAGTTTGGTAGTAGTGGTGTTAGCAACTTAAATCATACGTTTTGTGATGGGGATGAGTGAGTCAGCGGATTAGTAGAGGCTCGACAGAAAGTGAGTGCGGGGTGAGTGTGAAGGAAGCGTGAACTGCTACCATAGATTTTTTTATATTTTTTTTGTGGGGGAGAGGCGGTTCGTGTCCGTTGTTTATTCCGCGCATTGGGTATGGTGGACGGAAGGTGACATAAACTATAATGGCGATTATTAATGTTTGATGTGTGGCTGTGTGTGAGTGTGCGCGCTCGAGTGGGCGTATGTGTGTAACAATACAGATAATAGGCTGTGCGCGTGTGTATGCATGTGTGTGTGTGAGTGTTTGTGGTCTTATTCAACATAGGAGGAGGAAAACAACAACGGCAGCGATAAAATGAAATAACAAAGAAAAACAGAACAGATGATTTATACAAATTTCAACTTCTTTTTAGAGGATCGGCTTGTAATTAAAATTCGGATTCGGATTCAGATCACTGGCATTTATTTGCTCTTCTCTACTAATTCGAGGCTGCGTGTGCGTGTGTGTGTACGTGTGCGTGCGTATGTATATTCTATGTCTTCTAAATGACCAATTCAACGTCGATGTCTCTCGAAAGTAGTTGTAAAAGTTTGCTCGCAACTATGCGATGCCCAGTAGAGAGGAAGGCGCTAATCGGAACGTCCAATCGGGCGAGCGAGCACACACTCTGCAATTGTGTTCGCCCCCTGGAAGTTGCAGCGGCGCGACCCGCAATGTCGCGCATGCGACCCAACGTAGATGGATGTGGAAGTAAGTGATGGGTGACCTTCGGGACTACCGAGCACCTTCGGGCTACTACATGGGCACAAGGTACACATGTATGTATGTGTATGTCTACTAGATACATGGCTTATAATGAAAACAAAAGGTTAACAACACTCAGTTTAGTTTAGTAAAACACAAAAGTTATGTTAGATTTTAGATTCGGAGCACTGCGTTTCGTTGTTTAATGAGCAAAACGTGCGTAAACGCGTAACGCTTAGAGTAGTTAAATGAAAACACATTTAGAGAAACCAAAAACCGAAAAAAACAAAACAAACGAAAAATTAAAAAATACAATTACATTGGATTGAAGTATGGAACAGAATATCGATCTAGTGTTAATTATTAATTAATTATTTATTACACACATACACGACGACGTAAAACCTTCAAATTAAACAAACGAACAAAAGGAACAAAGGACACGTGAGTATCCTCATTCGAAATAAAGCACACTTAGGGCTGAGGGCTGGGCGGGGGAGCGGGGTTCGGAAACGAATGACTGGGCGGGATAAATGTACTATACTAAACAAATGCGGCTTCAAATTGTATCAATTGCGTTTTGGTGGGAATCGTATTTACTTGGATCTTGTCATGGCATTACTCAGAAATCATAAAGAAATTTTATTGTAAAACAAAAACGTGAAACAAAGAGGAAAAATCATAGAGTACAAATACAAAATTAGTACACAAAGGAAACAATTCACGGAATATATATATATATATATCTGTAGAGAGGGATGGTGGCGTCTCCTCTGCGCGGCTCCTTCGAACAGTGAGGGAAGCGATAGAGGGAGAGATTCTTCGTTACTTTGGCTTTATGTGCCATATGTTGAACGCGCCCGAATAGTGCTTGCTTGAGAATAAGTAGTAGTAGTCTTGGAGAGGCAACGCTTCAACCGTCTTTACCGAAACGGATTGAAACCAAACGATAGTATGTTCATAATTAAAGGATCTCGTTGGCATCCGATGAAGATTGAAGTGTGCTGTTGTACGGCAAGGAACCCATGCCCACCGTTTTTCTGGGGGCGGTTAAACATTTCAATCTTCATGCGGCCTTTGACGCAATTATGGATCAAGTGACGGAAATAAATTACGGAAATCATTTACCACTGTTGAAACAATCAAACAAGAAAGAAATTTATCTTCAGCTATGACTTTCAACGCAATGGATTTTTGCATTTCTAGCTCCTTTTTTGTCCTCTGAGGACTGGCCAGCAAAGAATTCTCCCCCCCACCGCATGCAGATGGCCCAGACGCTGCACTCCGCCTTCTTGCCGTGGAGGGGGGGTGGATTCTTTGCCCATTCGATTCAGTTGCGTTTGGTTTAGTTGAAAATTATGCAGTAGTTGAGATTTGATTTACTGAATGGATGCGTAGAAGTAAATGAATTTGTTTGGAATCTCGATGGTCGAGTGTCGATCGAATTTCGTTACGAGTTATCGAAAATTATAACGAATAAACCAAAAGTTAAATAAAGAATATCAATGTATCGTAATCAAAATTAATAAAGAAAAAAACTAAAAATAAAAATAAGGAAATTTTGTACGCATTGATGTAAATAATGTCAATGAGTTGTAAGCAAAAAACGAGAAATGACTCACCTTGCGGCGATGCGGCTAACTCGGCGGCGGACTGCAACTGCGGATTCAAACCTGAAAGAGTAATGGAAGGTATGGAAGATGTTCAATCCAATCAACTCTCACTCAACTGCCGGAGTGGCGCCAAGCTATGGTGGAGTGGCCGGCCGTATACTTACTGGCAAATGCAGCTGGGTCTATGCTGCCCATGGGAAATGTGAACGGGGTCGAGGGAAACAACTTCGATTCAGCGGGTGAAATTAGAAAAGGCGCTGATGAGGGGTGGGAGGGCATGGTGTTTTCAATCTCTTCGTCATTGCCCGAACTGTAATGAGAGAAATCAAATAAATTAAAAGCGCTCAAGCTTTCATTTGCCACCGCGGACGTACCTTAACGAACCCTTGACGCAATCGCCGCTGCCGACACGCAGCTGCTCGTTCTCTCCGTTTGAATCATTGCTGTGTTCGTCGGAGGCATTGTTGTTGGTACACACCAGTTCCATGGGTTCTGATTTGACATCGTCCGCCGAGCGGGTCAAGGGCGATGGCGTAAGACTGCCCAGTTTGTCACCAGAAGAAAGACCATTGCCGTTGCCGTTGGTATTTGTGTTGCTGCCGGTGCCATTGCCAGTGATATTTGCCGAGGAGCTGTTTCCTGTTGCACAAAAACACAGCTGGCGTTAATGCTGGCCGAGGCCGAAGAGTGATAGCATACTTACGTTTGTCGTCCTTTGGTGGCGGAGAATTGTTGTTATTATGCTTCATGGTGGAGAAATCTGTTGGGGTCAACTGTGGCGATGTGCTGCGTGGGTGTACGATATCGGGGCTGTTATTGCTGCTGGGCGGTAAACCATTATCTGAGCCACGCATCCTTTTTAGGGCATTTGTGGGATCCTCTGCCGACGATGTGGAGTTGTTGTGGTCACGTCTTAACATGCTGCTGATATTGCGCTTAAAGAACGGCATTTGTGTGGGCGGCAATGGAGGCGGCGGTGATCCCGTATTCCGCGGGTACAAGGGGCTCTCATCGTGCATCGACGAGTGCAGGGAATTAATGGGCGTGCGAACACCCGAGTTCGCCATATTTTGTATTTGAGCTAATTGCTATAAGAATGAAACGTCAGACTAAGATGCGATCATTGATGCCGCAACATTCCGTCACTTACACTATGGGTTTCCTCGGCCTGCTGTTGTGTCAGACCCGAAACTCGCAACACTTCGGCTGTTTTGAGAAACGACTGCAGTGACTTCTGGTGCACGTTCACTTCTCCATGATATATAAACTCGACCAGCGAGTGCAGGTCGTGGAAATTTACATCCTGCAATAGGATCACTGGATGCTTGCAGGGCGTACTCTAAAGAAAAATAGTAAGATTCATATTCAAGTATAATTGGCTATTGACGACTAAAGGAAATAATACAAAAGCAAATCTAGCATTGAATACAAAGTTTTACCGAAATATTCGTGTATGATTAAAAAACTGCCAAAACTAACCTTAAAAACTGCCAAAACTAAAGAAACCCCGAAAAGCTATCGAAATATTTGGTGGGACACGCACAGAGAGTAATTCGACATGAGTGACAACACTCAAACAACGGAATGCCTCCCCAGAACGGCCGGCGTGTAAAATAGAAACTATTTTTAAGGTAAGAAATTGTTCGATTTTGGAAATTTACTTCTAAGCAGGCACCATCGCCGAAACAAAATAACACCGGAAATACATTTAACCATTGATTCTTTTTCATATTCGTAAAAACAAGACACCCATTTTGTTTCCCACCAGAGAAGAAATTAGAAACTCATATTGATTCAATTTATCCATTACAATATAAGTGTAAGTCGCCAGTCTGGCAATGCTGTCAGTTATTAAATACCTGCCATCTGAAGTTTTATCTATTTAATGAAATGTTTGCTATTTACGGATCATTTAACAACCGAAGAACTCGTAAAAAAGGTTAAAGCTTACTACAAATGTGGTGGTTCAAACGTGATTCAACTCGAACGTTTTTGGCTTTATTGCATGAGGAGTTTCCAGAAAGCGTAATTTCACGTTTCGTCGACGTCAATTGGCCCCCAGGATCATGCAATTTGACGCTGTTACGCTTTTTTTGTGGGGCTACGTCAAATACCGTGTAAACGGGTGTTGCCTAGGATGCTTTGTACCGTTTACCCCTAAAACGCAAGCCTCTCTGCCCGATACTGTAAGTTAAGCAGGCAAGGGATGATGCTTGCGTACAAAAACAAAGTAGTGTGCCAGGCGCCTTAGGAATAGGTGGATTATGTCTAGGGATCGGCCTGTAATGTGATATCAAACTGACCTTGGACCCGTTTTTCGAAAACCATGTGAAGGAGAGATGTCATAATTAACAAGACAATTACATCCCTAAAGGTGAATGGGTGTTTCCTGGGGTACTTTGTACCATTCTACCCTTGAAACGTAGGCCTCTCTAACCGATCCTGTAAGTTAAGCAGGTAAAGGATGATGCTTGCGGCAAAAACAAAGTAGAGTTCATTCACGCCCTAGGGTTAAGTAGATTAATGCTTCGGTTAGTCTGCTTATCTTCGTGGTTATTCAAACCAACATGGATCTCATGGCCTTACCAGTCATGTACACGATGTAAAGGGGAGATAATCATGTGAACATGTTAGCTATGAACCGTTTGGGGATTAGCAACATGCCGGAGCAAGGGTTAAAGTATGTTTCCTATGGTGCTACATTTAATTCTTTAGTTTAGTACCTCCCCCCCGATCTCGCTGGGGACAGCAGGCAAGGGATGATGTCCTACATGCCAAACAAAGTAAGTAGACTTTTGGTTTGCCGTCATAGGAATAGAGTGGACAGCTACTTTGTCGACTCCACCTATAAAGATAATTTTTCCCTAACCGCAGGGGAATAATTGCTTCCCCCAACCGCAAGGGGAGAAATTGCTAAGCCAAGTATAGAAAGGAGTTGGAATGGTAACCAACAGGCGGTAACTCGTCAAACGCTGAAGTATAACATTTATGTCTGATGTATAGATAGACATAATGCAGTTATATGAATTAACACGAGTATTGAGAGTCGTGGGGAGCCCTACTGTTGGCTCGCTACTGGTACCCTACCAATTTGGTGGTGGCCTCTTAGCGGCTATGCTGTACGTTAGGGCTCGTATGATCCTTAATGTGTGTGCACAGCCAACTTTAATGGGGTAACCAATACCCATGTGTACATTTACCCATATATTGCCCAATGTATGGCCCCGTGCAATGGCTTGCCGCCTGGGCCATCCAACACAAGCGTGAATCAAGAGCTACTAGCTGGAGTTGAAACTTTCCATTGGGTTTCATACATAATGGACCTGCATTATTATGAAATAAAAGTTTCATCGAAACGATAGCTTTATGTGTGTTTTATTTAACTTTATTTTTGAAACTGAAAAAATGGCGAACCCTGTTTAAGGAAATAAATTCCCTTACATCCCATAAATGAGATATGGGAGAGCTTCTCCCATTCAGTGAACTTACAAGCGTTCTAATTATAAGCTCTCTCAGCGGGAGCTAACGACGATTCTGAGCCTAATTTGAAAAGCATTTACTAGGCCTGCCGATTGTATCGAAGTTCGAACCCATGATCATATGCATGGAAGTTGCTAACCATCATGCCACAATTTGTTAGAATTACTATATTGTATTGGGTAATTTAATTTTGTTTCGTGGCCGAAAAAGGTTCTGGTAAATAAAAATTCCAATTAAAAGTTTTCGAAAGCAACCTAAACAAAGCATTTCATAAACTGTATATGAGAAAAAATTGTCTATAGTTCCGTTTTGGGCGTGTGACTCAAAATCAAAATTATTTGCTGCTTTGTTTCAAAATGTAATACAGTTCTGATTCAATAGCTGTAACAATTGTGCATAATTTCGATACGGATGCTGAAAACTGAAGTAAACTACAACTAGTTTATAATTTGAACTCGCTACGGTGAACATCTTTGTTGAAAAAAGGAACTGATTTGTTTCGTTTCTGGTATCCGGATCAAAACTATATACACATAATTTTGATTTCTGAACCCAAAATGCATTCAATTTCGATTCTAAAGCAAAACTGTAAAAAAAATCTTGATTCTGCTTCTTTAAATCGAAATGAAACGAAAATCAATTTTGATACTGGCAGGCCAGATTTGTAGAAAAGTAATTCATGAATTTTGTACCCCAATGGCACACCATCTCACAAGGCTATCATTGTGAGCGAAAAACTCAATAAATATTATCGAATAACCACCTAACTACCGTATTTATCTGCGCACTTATTCCGACTGATCCTTTTCTCTTCCCAAAACTCAAATTACTACTTCGAGGTGCTCGTTTTCAGTTGATAGAAAACATAAGAGAGAATTCGGCCTTTTCATTTTTCGGAAAAATGTGTGTTGAAAAATGTTTTGATGATTGGATTATTCGCTGGCATACATAAGTGTATTATTTCGGAAGAGGCCTACGTTGAGGGCGATACAGAAGATTTGAACGAAAAATAAATATTATGTGTTTTATTGCAATATTCCCGGTACTTTTCTTTAACAGGATGCAAGTTTCAGTTTTCATTCAGTATAAGCAGCGCAACTACATTTTGGATTCTACATTTTTGAATACAAAGTATCGATTTCACTATAATAAGAGGTAGAGAAAGGGAGTTAATATAGGTCTCTGGGTACGTTGCAGCTATAAATTGAACAATTCTAGTATGAAGTGAATATTTTGTTTTGAATTTATGTATATCGGAATTCTATAAGTATAAATATATTCAAACTTTTGAACTACTTATTACAATAAAAGTATGTTTTTGTTCCCTGGTATTATCAATGAATGGGAATATTTTCAATCAACATTTGACCGAGGTGTTAACGAGTTTATTTTCACTGCATTTATAGTGACGGATCCATAAGACTACTTGAAATGTGGCAACGCCTTGTCGTGCGGGATGCAATGGAGAGTGTGGTGCAGGCTGCACGATCTAAAATTAGTTTGTATTGCACAAGCACAAACTACGCACACACACGCACTCGCACTCACACACGCCACACGTATATGCTCTCACGTTGGTGGATAGTGGATGAAGAAATTAGGTCATGCGTCAGACGAGATATTTTTGCACGACTTGATGGCAACACCATGCATACACACATATACATGCACCACATGCTAAGCAATCAACACTGCTCTTATTGGCAATATACACACACACACACGCAATCCCTCGCATATTGTGTCTGAGTAGAAGAGATGATGTTGATGATGATGATTTACAACGCGATCACTACGATCGTTGTAAGTATGAGTGTATGATTCCATGATTCGTTTTACAACAGATTGGGGTCTCTAGGGGGGCGATGTTGGTTTTTGCTATTTTGCTGGCTGCCTTCTACTGTTTCTTTCGAATTGAGGTCAACTGATCGCAGCAACAATAAAAATGCAACAAAAGCCCGAAATACTTTTATGAACCTCATCGGCAGATGCATTCACACACACACATGCATACATATACTCGTGCACATACATATACATACGTACACCCCATAAGTATATACGGGCGTAAAGGGCAAGCGAGCGAACGATGGCCATTGTCTTGTGAAGCTGTGCATTTGCTGCTGCTGCTTCGAGCGAAACAAAGTGGGCCACTTCTCAACACTCTTGTCCACACTTACCACATTTTGGGCTCAAACGCACTGAAACGAACACAACAGCCTCTCACCACTTTGTGTCCAATATTTTGAGGCGACTCTAAGCGGCAGCCGGCACAAGTGCCACTGCATCGCTGATGGCCAGAGAGAGACAATTAGCACTTGCAGTGGCCACGTACTTCAGCTTGACCACTTTCAATCCGCTCGGATTGTTGAGAGCCCAAGGAGCCTTTCAGCATTTGTTTGCTGCAGCTAAAAGCTAATTAAAATTATAGTGCTCCTCTGCAGTTAATTAATTATTAATGCAAAGGCTCTGCTGAGTGACTCCGGCTCGAGCGTCAAGGTGTTGTGAGGCGGCTCCTTCCATCGGTGCCGGTGCCAGTGCATTTGTCGAACTGGGCCCACTGACGACAAAGAGACAGTCATTGCATCGCATCGCTGTCGTCCAAAATTGGCCGTAATACTGTGCCAGCAAACTTTTGTGCCACTTTAATTTGTGACGACCTCCCCCCCCCCATTCTCGCCCTCCAACCATGGCCCTTCTAAAGCTCTGCTATGTCTTACGTACAAGTCGGTGTTCTACTACTACTTCTACTAGTTTTCGTTCGTTCATTCGTTTGCTCGTTCTTTCTTCTTGTGTTTTTTGTCTCGAGAGTTGTTCTGGCCTGTGTTGTGTATTTTTTGTGTTCTGCCGCTTCATTGTGTGTGATACTCTCGTCGTCGTAATGTTAAATGACATTTGTATTTTTTGCTCGGTCTTGTTTGTATCTCAGCTTTTTTCTGGTTTAGTTGCATTTGTTAAACAAAGTTACTGTTCGAATTGTGTTGTACGAGTATTGCATGGATGTCTGTTTGTTGGTCTGTTTGTCAGTTTGAATGTTTGTTTGTCATTCGCTTCGCTTTGCTGTGCTTTGCTTTGGTGTTGCTGCTGTTGTTGCTGCATTCATTGTATTATTTTTGCTATTTAGCAAATTAAATGTTGTATTCTCTTTTAGTGGCCGTTGTTACTGTTGTTGTTGTTGTTGTTATAGTCGTCGTCGCAGTTGTAGTCGTTGTTGTTGCTGTTGCTACTATTTATGCACTTCAAAGTATGCAAAATGTCGTGACATTACTAAGTATAATGTTTTTTAAGCATTTTTTGTTAGCAACTTTTTTGTTTGTTTGCTAAATAAATTTTGCATAAGTAGGCCCATTTTGTCGTCGTTTGGACACTAGAAGCGAAGACTCACTTGCTCGCTGGTTGTTTGCCCCACGTTTGACAATGCATTTTTTATGCCAAATGCTTTACTGGCAAAACACACCGGGAGGCAGGAGCCGAAGCATTGGGTGTTGACAGGCTGTCGATGATCTTAAAGAAGATTTGCCCTCACACACAGCTACCTCTTCAGGTTAATAATCCTTTCTTGCCTAGCGAATACATTGCATTATCTGAAAAAGTTGCAACTGCGCGGGGGTGGCATGAACGGTTTTTATTCTATCAGTGCTTTTATTACAATAGCATGAATACCCAGAATGTAAATTGTTTTAACTTCAGGCAAGTCACAAAAAGTGCAGTAACTGAAAGTACGAGTATATCTGAAATTAAGTCTAATGCCAGTGAATCGGACGCTATCGAATCGACTTTTTTTTAATGTTATTTATAGCTTCTTCTTAACTCAAATAGATTTTGTTTCTAATACCAGTATTATGAAATTTAGTTTTCTTTCAATCTGGAAACCTGATCAAGTAATACTAAGATGCAGATTTGGCCACTGTCCCCGTTACAACTTAGATAGTCTGAAAGATTTTGTAAGATTAAAAAGCGGTTTTGATAGTGCCAAAATCCTTATCATACATTGTGTTAATAGTTTACCTGTAATTGATCAATTAAAAAGGCCGTTTAAAGGCAAAATGTCAAAATTCTTTTCGTCTCTAAGTTGGCACAAATGTCTCTTGTACTAGGCAGAAATTTGAGCGTGATCTGTCATTTAGTTTGTTTATAGGGCTCGATGTTGTCAGTTCCTCTCTAGTGCGTTTCGAGATTTTTACAATGGACAAAAAAATTACAAAAAAAAACTTTGACTCAAATTCAATTTGCGTGTCGAATCGCCGAAAATATTACAGAAGGCTTACGGTGAATCGACTGTATTAAGAGTTATAAATTTTTCGGTTTCAAAAGTAACATTAAATAAAACACACATAAAGCTATGTGTTCGAAGATAATTTTATTTCATTATAATGCTTAGACTTTGCTATTATGTACGTAATACAATGCCTTTAGATGAGCGCCTCTGGATTGATTGCAGCAGTGGATCCTTTTGAAGTAGTTTTTGATCACTTTTTCGTACATTTCGGATGGTATCTTGGCGATAAGTTAACGAATTTTGGTTTTCAAAGGCATTTAGGAATTATCCACGTAAACACGGTCTTTGACGTAGCCTCACAAAAAAAGTCTAACGGCGTCAAAAATAACCTTGGTGGCATTGACGCCAAATCATGAAAATTCGGTTTCTAAAAACTTTTCATGCAATAAAGCCAAAATCGGTCGTGTTGAAATTCGGATTATCCGCCACACGTTCACTAACAAAAGCGATATTTTCGGCAGTGCGTACATTGCAATGATGCACAGGTCCGATCACATCTGTAACACGTTCAGTCTCTTCAAATTTCTTTATAATCTTGTCAATTCCTTGCACAGTAGGTCGATTATGACGACCATAACCACCCCGTAATGTACGAAAAGTGCCCATGTTTGAGTCACCACTTTAATAGTAAGTTTTAACTATTTTAACGTGTTATTGGGTTGTTAAACGATCCCTATTTGCAAATAAATAATTCTTTAGGTGGCAGGTATGTAACCGCTGACAGCCTTGCCAGACCGGCCGTATTAAAACCAATAAGTGGACAATCCTATATGATGTGTATTGAATTCACAAACATTTTCAGTATGTCACATGAATGTACGACATTTTCATCTAATTGTTTTTTTTAGTTAAAAATCAATCCAATAACCGTTATTTGCCGTCCCCGATTTTTTGAATTGAAAATTTTTCAATGAAATAAAAACTAACATAAATTGTATCAGAATTGAAATTGTTTATAATTACGTTTCGAGTGTCGGAATCAGAATCAAATTTATTCATAGTTTCGTTTTGGTTGAATGATAAATTTAATACAGTATTGATTCGGTTATCGAAATCAGCATCAAAAGTGTGCATAGTTTTAATTTAAAACAACTTCAAACTATTACGTTCCGTTTTGATTTCGTTTTCGGTGATTCCTGATTATAAGTTAAGATGTAAAAAGTCCGATACGTTTGAAAATTTTAGGAAATAGCTTCAGAAATGTATTTAGGTTATATTTTTCTTTATAGCATCTTTTTAGTTTTCTAGGCTAATTGGTCGAGTATCCGAAAAATTATTTTTCAAAAAAATAAAAAGATTTTTCGAATAACTCGAAAAATTATTTTTCGGAAAAAGGCGAACATTTGAACGCCTTGTGGTAGTTGTGTATTTCTTTATAGTAATTTGTTTTAGTTTACTAGACTAATTGAGTTTTTAGCTATTTTGTTATTTTTTTTTTTTTTTTAAAGAATATCCGAAAAACAATTTTCAAAAAAAATTTGTTTTCGAACGACTCAAAAAATTATTTTTTTTTGGAAAAGACAAACATTTGAACGCCTTGTGACAGTTTCTTTATAGTGGTTGTTTTTAGTTTACTAGACTAATTGGGTTTTTAGCTATTTTCCTTTTTTTTTAACGAATATTCGAAAAACAATTTAAAAAAAAAATTTTTTTTCGAACAACTCAAAAAATTTTTTTGGAAAAGACAAACATTTGAACGGTTGCGTTGTGACAATTTCTTTATAGCAGTTTCTTATTTAGTTTACTAAACTAATTTTTTTGTTGTTTGTTTTTTGGTCGAATATCCGAAAGCCGAATTTTCAAAAAAAAAAAAAAAAGAAATAGATTTTCCGAATAAATCAAGAAATGAGTTTTTCGGAAAAGGCAAACATTTGAACACGTTGTGGCAGTTTCTTTTTAATATTTTTTTTTATTTTACTAGACTAATTGAGATTTTACCTGTTTTTTTTTTTTTTGAGGAATATCCGAAAACCGAATTTTCAAAAAAAAAAAAAGATTTTTCGAATAAATCAAAAAATGAGTTTTTCGGAAAAACCAAACATTTGAACACGTTGTGACAGTTCCATTACAGTAGTTTTTTTTAGTTTACTAGACTAATCGGGGTTTTAACTGTTTTTTTTTTACGAATATCCACCGGAGTTTCAAAAAAGAAAATTTTTTGAATTACTCGAAAAATAATTTTTCTGAAAAATTTGAACTTTTGAACTTTTATGTATAGGGTATAGTTGCTTTTGTTCCTCATATCTATTCCAGTTATTGATTTTGCCTTCTAATTGGGATAGTTGTTACGGATAGAAAAATATTAACGATGTTTGTGCCGGGAGTGTTGCCAGCTAGTGGGACAGTTTGCGTAATCAGTGTTTCATGCGATATTCTGTGCATTTTCTGCAACTGTTCATATAACTGCAAACTATTGATACATCAAATATAATGCCCACTGAGACGATAATGCGGCACGTAGTGGGACTGCTTCAATGGAATTATTTTTCTTAGTTATAATCTACATTTTTGGTATGACCCCTATTTTTGTCTATGAATATTTTTATTGTTCTTTACGTTTTCAAGTATCGACAGTTATAGACTACTTCTTTATCTCGATTGAAAGGTTTATTGTTCTTTACGTTTTCAGGCATTAATAGTT
>JAHXMU010026315.1:0-30412 GCA_019455685.1 Philornis downsi | reverse complement strand
TATTTGCAGTAGCACTTAAGATATGTACACCAAACCTACGCACCAAATTTTGTTCAAATACCGTAAGCAGGAGCAGAAATAATTGATTTTTAATTTTTTGTTTGTATGGGAGGTACCACGCCCCATTGTCCAATCCCGCCTTATTTGCAGTAGCACTTAAGATATGTACACCAAACCTACGCACCAAATTTTGTTCAAATACCGAAAGCAGGAACAGAAATAATTGATTTTTAATTTTTTGTTTGTATGGGAGGTACCACGCCCCATTGTCCAATCCCGCCCATATTTGCAGCAGCACTTAAGATATGTATACCAAACCGATGTACCAAATTTGGTTCAAATACCGTAAACAGGAGCAGAAATATTGGATATTTAATTTATGGTTTATATGGGAGGTACCACGACCCATTGTCCTATCCCGCCCATATTTGCAGTAGCACTTAAGATATGTACACCGAACCTACGCACCAAATTTTGTTCAAATACCGTAAGCAGGAGCAGAAATAATTGATTTTTAATTTTTTGTTTGTATGGGAGGTACCACGCCCCTTTGTCCAATTGGACCGAATTGTAAATCTAAACCATCCCGGGCACCACCCAGACGCATATACAAAAATTTATGCAAAGCGGTCCAGCCGTTCTAGAGTTTTAAGCATAGGAACAAACCACGATTCATTTTTATATATATACTAGCGGACCCGGCGAACTTCGACTCGCCACAATTTAACGCCTTCAGATAAACTCTCGAGTGATAATAAAACACAGATAGTTCAAATTTCAATACGATTTATTTGAGTGGAATCGAAATCAGTAGAGAGCGATATGATGAACAATGTTTTTTGATTTGTTTTCCGGCGCAAAAACAAACAACGAAGACGGTTTCCCAACACGCGAACAGGCAACGTACAGCTGACCGTGCGAAAGACAGGGAAATTCGAAATAATCCCCCAGACTTCCAACGACTGGCCTTGCGATTTATTTTTTGTCTTCGTAAAAGCCAATCGAATGGGGAACTGAATCCGCTTAAATTGGAATGGAAGATCAGTTGGAATTCTCGGAATTCGTGGAATAAGGACTTCTTCTTCTTTGAATTTGCCCTCGATAATCGTCGCTTGAATCACATTGTTCATCAGTTTCTTGATGGACAACCACGCTGTAAATTATGCTGCGGTGTTCATGGCACATCAAGCGAGTTCAAAAATTCCGTCGGATAGTTTGTCGCTTCATCCTCTTCGGGCACGCTGTCAACGGATTTGTACGAATGCAGTTCCCCAGCGATTTGACTTTGAGTAATCAAATTCAAATTATCGACGTCCATATTCTTCGCTGCTAGTATTGCCCTTTCACTAATCCAATCGAGATTTTTATAATTTTGTGCAATGCCGGGGAACACTTTGGTGATGAGTTCCTCCTTCGACGATATGAACGATGTGAGGTGGTAATTGTGCAGCGCGAACTTGTGCAATATGGGCACGTCTCCATCCATTGTGTTCTGCGCGTTCCTCTTGCATTTGATTATCACGGACTTTCTGACTAATTATTGCACTACGTGTACGAAGCCCACGATTTGATCGTCTAATAGGTGGCATTAGTCAAATAACTCTCCCTGAAATGGAATAAAGTCCTTTTTGACTAATCCTATTAAAAAGACAATTTTTTTCAAAAAAAAAAAAAAAAAAAAAAACTTACGAAATGAATGTATTGCAATAAATGCCCGCAATCCAATAAGGTAACCTCACTTTTTACACGCAAACTTATTTTCTGAAAAAATGATCGAATTGATAAACATTGCACTAAATTTCAATTGATCGTACTGCTCGTACCGTTAATGGATGTGATACGCGATATATGAGTATCCGAATTCAGTGTAATAATACGCAAAACTCGAATCAATTGCAGCAAGAAAAATAGCACATTTGTTTAATAGAAAATCACAATGCGAAAAGTGCAGCTGTCAAATTGCGCTCAGTTTCAGCATTGAACGTCTCGTTAACTTCTCCACCCAAAATTCACGCAAAACATATTTTATCGCAATAAATTTCGTAATTTTCCGAAATTTTCCGAGCTTCACAGCGAATTTTCCACTTTTATATCGCGCAAAATCATCAAATCATGTGATAAAGTGCAAAATTTCGTCGAAACAAATTGAAATTTTTCACGCTTTTTCGGAATTTTTCGTGCTTTCCACTAACATTTTTCTATTTTACCATTCGAAAAGACATTCCGGAACAATTGCACACAAAATTCCATACAAAAAATCAATTTTCGATTTTTTCAAATTTCCGACTTTTCCGGACGGTTTTCCCAAAATTTTCTTTCGTAAAAACCTTCTCCAGGCAATTACGAACAATTGAGAAAAAATTTGAGCCAAATTGGTCCAGGCGTTCTTGAGTTATGCGCTTACCAACACATTTAGCGATTCATTTTTATATTATAGACTAGCCGACCCGGCGAACTTCGTACCGCCTAACAGTCGATTCTTCAATTTTTTTTTTTTTTAAGGTAATAAGTTAACAATGACATTATGTCAAAAATTAAAAACTATAACACACTCAAAATTCTTTCAAAATCATAATGGAAAACATTATGATAAGTAGTTTATATATTTTATTTTGTTTTTACTTATGCTAAATTAAGATGCATTTTTATTGTAGTAGTTTATGGTACACGATATTTTTTGTTTGATTTCCTGGCGCGTAAACAAACAGAGCAGATGGTTTTCCAACACGGGAACAGGCAACATACAATTGACCATGGGAGAAACATGGGTTTTCTAAATTAATACCACAAACACTTAATGACTGCCCCTGGGATTTGTTTATAGTCATAGCGAAAGCAAGCCGTACTGGAAACTGCAGTCGTTTAAATTGGAATGGTATGTCAGTCGGAATCATTGGGATGCGGGGTATCAAAACTTGTTCTCCTTTATACTTTCCTTTCAATATGATTGCTTCTATAACGTTATTCATTAATTTTTTTATCGCTAATCGTGTGCCGTTACAAAGTCGCGGTTGGTTAATATTTCGCAACATTATAACTACAGATCCAACTTTTAATTGCAGATTGTGAGGCGGCAATCCTGGCAAATCTAATGAGTTTAAAAATTCCGGTGGATAGTTCACGACATCATCTTCATTAGTTGCCGTATCAACTGATTTATATGTCTTCATTTCGCCCGGAATGTTATCTTGAATTTTGAAATTTAATTCATTTACATCAGTGTTTTTGGCAGCCAGTATAGCTCGTTCGCTCAACCAATCATGGAATAAGTAGTTTTGAGTAACATTTGGAAACACTTTTTCAATTAGTTCATCTTTTGATTGCGTTAACTTACAAAAACTCTCAGGAAAGGTGATGCAGCCAGTCAGCACATCTATTGGAAATTTGCCATTACCAATATCAATGAGTTGTTTAGAGAATATGTCTCCAGATTGATCATTTTGCAACATGACACGCATCTACAAACCAGTGCTGCCCATTACGAAAAAAATCCAAAAGTAATCGGTAATCTGAAACTCCCAACAAAGTATATGCCTGTTTTTGGTGAATTTAAATTACATTTAGTTGGGACAGAAACCTATTTGCTATTTCACCACCAATGTTTTTACGAAAAAAATCCCAGTTCAAATGATGCCACCACCGCCGGTAGATGGAGGTGGCGAAAAAATCAGTTTTCGATTTTTCCAATTTCCCGACTTTTCCGGAGGGTTTTCCAAAATTTTCTTTCGTAAAAACCTACTCCTGGCAATTACGAATAACTGGAAAAAAAATGAGCCAAATCGGTTCAACCGTTCTCGAGTTTTGCGCTTAGCAACACATTCAGCGACTTATTTTTATATATATAGATAGATAGATATATAGATATATATATATATATATGATTTTTTGGAAACGGAAGAATCAGGCGTATTTTCTCTTGGAAAACTAGAACTGAATTTTTCGGAAATCGTGGATGTTAAAGGTCCAGGCGTTGGTTCCGAGGAAGAAGGCCCAGGGGTTGGTTCCGAGGTAGAAGTTCTACGCACTTTGTCCTCAAGTCTTTTGCCTCTAATTGTACTTTTCCTGGATTTAAAAATTCTCTTGGAACAAACAACTTTGCAAGAGCATGAGAACAAAGGTTGACTATGGTTATACTGGGGAATATGACTTCCTGCACTACAGGGATAGATGAGAGACAAGCTATCGAGTTTAGCCCCGAAAATCGCAAAAAAACACGTTTTTTTCACATAAAAGACCCATTTTCTCAGGATCAGATGAACCTAACGACTCAGAAAATTGAAGACTTGTGGATATATTAGATGCTTAGCGAGAAAAAATTATAAACTGAACAGTTTTATCCAGTTTTTTTTCCATATTTCAGGAAACTGTCAAATAAAAACGGCTTGATTTAGAGAGATTCCTTTTGTCTTAAATAAAGAGTATAGATACCGAAACATACTCTCAAAATTTCAATAAAGTCCGACCAGTACTTTTTGAGATACAGGGACAAATGGATCAGTGGTTTCCCCATAAGGATAAACTCGCTACCCAATACCCTTGAAAAGAGGAAATTATCCTCATACATCTGTCGTAGAAACTATGAGCGTGCTATTCTTGCTATTCAATAATTTCCTCGTTTCTTTGCTGGCATGGTTGGGTATATATCTCCTTCACAGCCAAATATGTCCTTTTCTTTCCAGTGTGTAATATGCAAAGTCACGAACCGCAAGTCAAAAATTAATCATAACTCTACACAAATTTCAATTGCATCGATTTTTATTTAAATTCTAAGCATATCCTCACTTTTACATTTGGTAAAATTGATTCCTTCAAACATTTATAAATCCATTGCTTTTGACATTTGACGTCGAAACTGACAAATCCTTAAGTTAAAGTTTTTGTGTGCGTAATTCGCAGAACGTGCCTTGACATATCTCATTCAAAATTTAACACACATTCTGTCATTATTGTGAAACCATTTTTTAATAGTTACCATTTCAAACCCTTCCCTTATTCGTTTCACCCTCACAAAGTAAATGACTTTGTAAGCCCTTACGCCAACCTACCATTTCTCCTAACAGATTTTTCAAATCCTTATCTGATTCGTTTTCACTTCCTTTTAAAATAGCTCTCCAAAAAAAAAACACATCAATTATTTGTCTGGAGAATGAAATCCTCACATCCTCCATGTCGGTTGAAATCACAGCTGCAGAGATAGAGATTCTATAGTATTTATTGATAACTTATTATAATTTTACCCTTTTTCCAATGGCAGCATTTCTTTAGGCCATTTTTGACGCTTCTGCTGCTGTTGCTGTTGTTGACGATGATGTTGTAGCCAGTGTTTTTTCTGTTGTAATTCAAATCCCATTTGCATATGTGTGTAAATCCTCTTTCAAAGGGTGCTTTTTTCCATATCAAATCCATATAAAATGCTTTCGATATGAGAAATAATAACACAATGTGGATGGGTGTAAAGTTGGGTTCTTTTTTTGTGTGAGTTGTTTAAAAAAAATGGCGACCAATATCCTGCATCCTCTTACTGTTTCTCTTTGTCGCCTCGCAGCGGTATCAAAACGATAGTTAGCAAAGGAAAACACAGACTAACTCACACATTCACATATGTATATAGGTATATAGTATGAATAATGCATATTAGGGATCGCTAATATGAATTAACAAAATTAAAATGTGGAATTTACGTATATTGAGCTTTTGGGAACTTAGATCTAAGTTTAAGTCTAATGAGGGCAACACGCGGAAATATCACAAAGTATTATCATCCAGAGGAGTGAAAGTATGTATTATTTGATACGGCAAAAGTATAACGCCCAGAATGAAGCTTTTAAAATACAAGTACTTTTTGATCAAATATGTTTTATTACTAGTGGCTGGCGGTTACGACAATTAGCTTAAATCTTTGTAG
Organism: Philornis downsi; assembly: GCA_019455685.1. Classification (NCBI taxonomy): domain Eukaryota; kingdom Metazoa; phylum Arthropoda; class Insecta; order Diptera; family Muscidae; genus Philornis; species Philornis downsi. The sequence continues at coordinate 24,507 of JAHXMU010026315.1, read as the reverse complement.
AACTTAATAAAACATGGCCCAGTCTAATATGATCCCAGATTGTTTGTTTGTTGACATAACCACCGAGTAAGGGGTGAGCTTCATTGCTGAAGAAAATTTTGTTCGAAAAATTAGCCTTAAAAGTCTGTTGCTGTAGCATCCAATCGGCTTATCTACGGCTTTGTAAATGGTCAGTCGTCTTTAATTGTTGGCTGAGCTGGATTCTGTAAGAATGGAGGTGCAAAACTAAATGCAAAATACGTCGTAATGAGCCGTAAGCCTAATTGCTAAGAACGCCGTGGAATCGAAATTCGGATTATTCGCCACACTTTCATTAACAGAAGCGATTTTGTCGACAGTGCGTACATTGCTATGGTACACAGGCCTAACTACATCTGTAATGCTTCTAGTCTCTTCAAATTTCTTTACAATCTTGCCAATTCCTTGCACAGTAGTTCGACTATGACGAATATAATCACCCCGTAATGCACTAAAAGTACCCACATTTGAATCACCATTTTTTTTATAATAATTTTTTACTATTTTACGCGTTCTTTGGTGGTTAAACGATCTATATTCGTGTTAAATAAATAACACTTCAGATGATAGTTACAGGGTAGCTGACAGCCTTGCCAGACCGGCGGCTTTGAAACCACCAAATGGTTAACCCGTTATTTTCGAAATTGAATTTCCCTCCTGTAACTCCTCATCCATAAGCAGCACCAACCCAAATTTTTGTCCGCCGCATTGTCTCATAATTTTTGATAAAATGAGAAAAAATCGACCATTTAACACCACCTCTTCTGGCAATTCCCATACAAATGACCCGTTTAACCAATATATTTTTTGCTTCAATATTCTTCCAATTCCCATTGGTTGCACTAAATTTAGTCAAATTTTTACAATTCTCTACAATGTGAGTTAAAAATCTATCAGTCGATCCTATATATTTAGACGTTTATATAGTTATTTGTTAACTCTAAAGTTTTTTTGTATATCGTGCCCTTTCTGGTAACTCCCATAACCGATTTACTCCCTGTGCTCTTAACACCATATCTTCAATTTGATCATACCAAATTGGGCCAAATTTGCCATATGTTAAGCGTGCGATCTAATTCTGCGACATTGTCACTTTCATTCTGGTGCCATCAATATAGTTATTTGTTAACTCTAAAGTTTTTTTTTGTATATCGTGCCCCTTCTGGTAACTCCCATAACCGATTTAGTCCCTGTGCTCTTAACACCATATCTTCAATTCGATCGTACCAAATTCGACCAAATATGCCATATGTTAAGCGTTCGATCTAATTCTGATCTAATTTCTGCGACATTGTCACTTTCATTCTGGTGCCATCCATATCGACCGATTTATTGGAATTTGATTCTTCACTTTAATCCATAATTTATAGCCTGAAGTACCTTAAATTCTCGTCAGTTACTATATATGTATATGGCATTATAATACTGGATAAAATGTGAAAAACATCGAGGGACTAGCCACACGCTTTCTGGTACCTCCCAAACAAATTACCTTATTTAGTTTATACTTTCTTAGATTCAATTGCATTATATTCAACAGGCAACAGCTGGCAACAGGCATTTAGTACTGCGAATGATAACAGATCGCACTGTCACGCCCAAGAGGGTATCCCACACACAAATTGATCGATTTACCAAAAATCGGTGGTCGATCTGCTTTTTCCAAAAGGAGGACATAAGAATTGTGCTTTAATAACCAGTATTTTCGCAGCAACACAAAAGGATATTGGGTGAAGGTACGTGTAAGTCAATTCATCGAACTGAAACTTCTATAGAAAAATTTGTACGTTAGTTTAGGGCTGTAACCAAACCGCTTTCACCTCAATATTTTCCATATAAAATGGAGGCTGTAACCAGACCGCTTTCACCTCAGTATTTTCCATACAAAATGCAGCTCAACTAAATTTTCGTTTATAATTTAGGTCTCGTTATATTTGTATCATATTTTAGAATTAAATTGTGAATCTGTGGTAGTTTTCTGGGTTTGTTATTACGCCTAGAACATTACTCGTAAAACACGTAAAATAAAACTTTGTCATTTAGTTTATTTGCTATGTTCGATTTTGTGAATTCATTGCAAGTATATAATGCGATTTATACAATGGTTAATAATATTGAAGAAAGAATTTGTTTCAAATTTTTTATTACAAATAGAATTTTGTTGTATAACGAATCATTGAAAATGTTACAGAAGACTTAAGGTGATACGGCTTTGTTAAAGACATGTGCAGATAAATCGTGCAGTACAATCAAGGGAAATGTTGGAAAATTTGCCTCGCTGTGGTCGGCCGCCAATGTCTTCAACTGAAGTTGAGATCGACAAAGTGGAGAAAATGTGGATTAAAAATCTTCATTTAAATTTGAGAGAGAAAGCTGCTGAATTTTTCGACACGGCCGTTTGGGTATGAAATGCATTACTACTCAATGAGCGTCAAATGGTCTCAAAAAAACTACAGGGCATTAATCAATGAAACACCAAATATTTATTATTAATTCCAATTTGTTTGGAATTCCTTCGAAGTAGGCCCCTTTCTGAAATAATACACAAACGCCAAGTGATAATGTAAACATCAAAATGCTTTTCAAGCGCATTTTCCGGAAAAGACTTGAGTTTTTATAATGAATTCTGTTTTATGTCCTCTATCGACCGAAAACGGGTGACTCGAATTGGTAATTTGAGTTTTAGAAAGAGCAAAAAATCAGTCGGAGTCGGAGTTTTTGTGCTCACAGTGATAGCCTTGCTTTATGGTAATGCAAACTCTATGAAATTTCTTCCTGCAAATATGTATGACCATCTTCGGATTGGTTTCTCTCTAAAACCTTGTCCAGATAATATTACCTTGACTTTTAATCGAGTTTTTCGTCTCAGTTGGAAGGCGCAATTCTCGCTGAATCGGTTGAATGTCAAACTCGTCAAACTCATATCCCATCACAAGGCAATGCATTTCAATGATCATGTAAAATAATACAAATTAATTTGTGATACAGAAAAGGTCAGCGGCTATCTTTCTCAGGCTTGAACGATGATGTTTTTTCGTCATAATATTTCCTCCATTTCATCAGTGTTAACTTTAGTTGAAGACGTTGATGATAGACCAAAGTGAGACAAATCTTCCACCACATCTCGACCGTTTTTGAGTACAGTATACCACTTACGTATTCGTAAGTTGCTGCATTATGGTGGTGCAAAATCCATGAAATTTCTTTCCACAAATATGGTTTTTCTCTAAAACCTTTGTTCAGATAATATTACCTCGACCTTTGATCGAGTGTTTTTGGGTTAGTTTTAGTTGGAAGGCGGTATTCTCGCTGACTAGTTTGAATGTTAAACTCGCTAGCTCATATCCCACCACCAGGCAATGCGTTTCAACGATCATGTAAACTAATACGTATTAATTTGTGAGACAGAAAAGGTCAGCGGCTTTCTCTCTCAAACTTAAATGATAATGCTCTTTCCCACCCACCACCAAAGTGAGGCAAATCTTCCACCACATTTCGACCGTTTTTGAGTACAGTGTACCACCTATATACGAGCACTCGTGTTTTTGATGATGTAGATTCATTGCAAGTCTTCTGTTGAATTTTAAGTAATTCGGCGCGTGAAATTCCATTTGCCGTATCAAATTTGAAACAAATTCTTTGTTCGATCATTTTTCCATTATAAAAATCGCATGACGCACTTGATGAGATCAATTGATAAAATCGAGCACTGTAAAGAGACTAAATGACAAATCTCCTTCAAAACCTTTTTAAGTATAAACTTACCAACTTACTGGCAAAAAAAAAAAAAAAAAATTAATAATCCCTAAAAACGGATTTTTTTTAATGGGAGTGTATATCAAATTTTATATGTACTCCGCATTAATAAATCGAAAATCGTAACATTTTTCAAAATGTTCGATAACGATGTGTGAGTATTGCTAAAAAATGAGACACGTTATGTAATTTGTATTCAAAATATAAAAATATTTTGCAAAAGTATTATTAAAGACCGATTGAGTAAAACTTTCCTAAGTAATAATTTTCTTAACCAATTTTCGATATATCGCCAAAAGTCGAAATTGTTCAGCTATCGAAATTTCTCTGCCTAATTTCGAATATTAGACTTTTCGCTAAATTATTTTCGTAAATATTGTTCCATTCACAATTTCATATAGATTACTTAAATGTTTTATATATTTAAATCTTATATATTTAAATTATCTACAAACACCTTTTCTGTTTTACGTTACCATTTTATTCTTTTCTGTCAAATTTGCCATTATGGTTATTTTAATTTCCATAACGTGGCTCCTATAACTCTTGTCTCTACTAGTTACTTTATTATTTTTCCATTGTCCTAATTCACAATTTTCCTTACATACAATTTAACTCATTACTAATCTCATTCAATGAAGAGACATAATTTTGCGAAGGCATTGGGGGCTTCCATACTCTTCCGGCGAAATGGCGCCTTCTTTAAGGTTTCACCCATACCACCATACCTTATACTGCTTAACAATAACTTATTACGTTTCTAGTCACACTCAATGTGAATAGAAATGTGCAATCTCGTGTTGGCATTTTCCTCCTTCAGCTTTTACCCCTTTGTTCCCCTATCTTCCACTGTCTGCTCATGATCTTTATCCCCTAAAATTGCTCTCCCACAATATCAAATTTTGAGCAGGAAAAATTCTGAAAATTGAATTCAATATGCGGTAACCCTTCACCGTATGACACAGTCGGCAGTCATCCATTTATCCTTTTTTATAACATCATCTATCTGTACGCATTTAAACAAAATACAAAACTCTCAGTCTTGCAGACAGACGGACATGTACAGGCAGACGGTGCATTCATACATGTAAACAAGTAAACTGTTCATATATAAATGAGGCCCCCAGGGACGATTTGAATAATCTCAAAGCGACCGGAGCAGAACCAGGACAAAAACAAGAATAACAGCAGCCAACGCTAATACCGACAGAACAACAACTACACAACAGTATGTCGCGCTTGAAACTATGCAGTAAGAGCAGCCATAAACGTCAGCATCGGCAAAAGGAAGGCTGGCAGAAAAAAAAAAAATGAAGATAAACTGCCAATGGCAAACTACTGCATACCAAGCGTGTGTTGGACTTGGTGTCAGTGAAAGTGCCAGTGATACGAAATGGATTACAGCGTCCTTGCAAGGACACTTGGCGAACGTGCAGCCCCAACAAACATCGTCATCATCATCATCATCATCATCATCATCATCATCATCATCATCATTATCACCACCAGCTTCAGTGTGTTGTCAAATGATGAAGACACTGCGAAAATATGCTTATATCGAGTATGAATGTGCTGAGTATTGAAGACTGAGCTAGCGAGAGGAAAAATAACAACAACAAATGAAATGCATTGAACTAAAAAAATATTGATTTGTTTCAAGACAAAGGACTGAATAAATATGTCGAACTAGTGAATGAATCAAGAATCGAACGAATCGAACAATGCCTCACGATGATTATTGACTGCGTCAACTTCAAATTGAGAACCATTTCCATTTTCAAAGTTGCATAAAAGATGTAAGTGAATCTTTGCACAATGGGTGGAAAATATATGTTTTGTTTATAAATGAAAAGAAAATATTATCTGAAAATAATATTTATTAAACAAAAAGATTATCATTTGCCAAAAAATATTAATTTGTTTCAAGACAAATAACTGAACAGAAATATTGAAGCGTTTCAATTATACAGATTAACGTTTCGAATCGTTTGCCGATTTAGAGCCTCATATAAAATAATTCTCGGAAAACCGGTTGTTTCCTTTTCGTATCCAGTTCTTCTTATCCAGTTTTGACAGGAATTTAACAAACTAGGTTTTTCAATAGAGTTCTAGATGCTCTTTTCTGTGCCTGATATTTGGTTCGATGTCTGGTGTTTATATCAACGCAACACTAATAAATTGATGCGCTTGAATATATCGATGAGGACATAGGAGGTGTGTTCAAAAAATAAAGTGAATTTTCAAATTTCGCTTTCGATTATTCGATTTTCGATTATTATTATTTTTTTTTTTTTATTACACTCGTCTCAAAGATATGGTAACGGTTTCATCCACATAGCATGTTTAGTTTTTTTGTGAGAGGCATAAATAAGACAAGTGGTTTACGTGTTTGGCGATTTGGTTTTTATTTCTTCAATCGACGCAAAACGCCGTCCTTTCATGGGTCGCTAGGCGCCAAATCTGGTGAAAACGGTGACTGAGACATGATGACGGTATTGTTTTTGGCCAAATAATCTCTCACAAACGAAGATGAGTGAGCCGGTGCATCATCGTAATGCAAAAGCCATGATTTTTTTTTTCAACAATTCCGGCCGTTTTTTTTTTCGTATTGCTTTACGCAAACGGCACATAACTTTAAGGTAATACTCCTTATTTACCGTGCGGCCTTGTGGTAAGAACTCCTGGTGTACTACGTCATAAGCAAAACCTTGACATTTGATCGAACTTGGTGTATTATTTGGACTCTTCCATTGGGACGAAACCATAGCCCTGGTTTCGATGTCATAACCATATGCCCATGATTCGTCACCAGTTATGATCCTTTTAAGCAAATCTGAATCATCGTTGACGTCATTCAACAATTCCTGAGCGATGCTCATGCGATGTTGTTTTTGGTCAAAATCTAGCAATTTTACAATGAACAATTGTATCAAGTTCGCGATACAATGATCTGTTTCGAAGATAAGATTTAAGGACTCTGTGCATTTTTGAGTGTATTTTTATGTCCACATCTGTAGGATGGAATGTACATTGAACTAAATTTGAAATACTTATCCAGCGCCTGTCGTCTATCGAAGTCCATGTACGTCCATTTGTTCAAAACGGAGTAACGCTTGTTTAGGAGGCTGAAATATGGTTCAAAATTGCGCATGGTAATAGGCAGATTGTGTTGGGTATTAAGCTATATCAGCCTGGTAGGAAAAACTTCCTCAAGCTGAGGCTGAACTCATTTGTAGAAAAATAAGAGCCTTTCAGAATTCATTTATACGTTAAGTAAAAGCTGTACGAGTATATGTCGGTTTTGCACTACTGGCCACAGGGTGAAAAGTACACTACTGGGTGAAAAAGTACACTAGAAAAATCCCTACCCATAAATTTATAGAAGCAATTTCCACAACTGCATTATTTATTAATTATAGGCAACGGAAAGTCTCGCCCCAACTCACACAATTTGTAAGCGACTCCCTCCCAAATATTGGTGTGGTTATTAAAAAATACTAGGAAGTACGAATTTTCTCTGGAAAGTGAATACTCGCATATTATTAATGAGACGAAGGCGTTTTTGAGGTATCCTTCTATCTGACAATGATTTGATACTGTCACTATTTGCAGGTGTCACAATTGAGACACCACTATGTAAAAAAAGTTGATCGAACAAGAACAAAATTCAAATTTTGAAGTTGGTAATTTACCGAATTTTTTTTTGTTTCCCATATATATATTTTTTGATTAAAAACAATATTGAGTAGCATTTGATAGATATGGGGAATAATCACCATAATTTGAATACCTTGGATAAAGAACCACAGTCCGATACATTATATAAATGAAGAAATCATTTTTTGCGTACTCACTTATCTGGCAATGGGTTAGTAAATTGTCTGCGACATTGTGGTCGGCAGTCCTAGCAATTCCTTCTGAACCAACTAAGTTTAGTCCATGAAATGTTCTTTTGAGGAAATCTTCGTAGGAAATCGAGAAAATGCATTATTTCTCTTAAATATTTCTTAAGATCATTAAAAATTTATTTGAGAAATTAATATCTTTAGTAAAAACTCTGTAAATTTGTATCCGGAACGCCTCTATTTTTTATTTCTATGTCTGAAAGCATGATAATAAAACTAAATGTAAGGAAATTAAAAAGTATACACTTGACAAATTTTAAATAATTTTGAGTTAAAACGAGCAAAAATCTGAGTAAATTAGATATCCATCTGACGCCAGGTATCTCCTTACTCAAAATAAGTTAACTTTCATTCTTGAAATTAGTCTATGAGTTGATACTAAAGGTTGTAACTTTTTATTGTTTTTAGTACTACACTATCCTTCAAAAGAAGGAAATTTCTAAAGAACTGAAGTTGGTAGTTGCAGAATAATGTACGGAATGTTTGTTGAAACTAATCAGAATTCAGCATATGCGAACAAAATTTCAAAGTCATTGACTCCGATTGAGTTCATTTCATGTTTAAAATCAATAGAGAATGTACTATATCCGAATATTAGTAGAATAATAGTTGTCATTATATTATAAATTAGTATAATCTTATAAGGAACAAAGCAGAAATAAACGAACTACAATTTAGTTTGCCCGGACACAAAATTAAATCTAGTTCAAACGATAATAAGAAAAGCATAAAATGAAATAAAAATAAGAAATACATTTTTCCTAAATATTTAAATTTTTCTGGCTTTAAGGTTGTGTTCTCTCGTTTGTACTATAATATGATATAATATATTTTTATTCTTATTACTAGAGTAACCTAGTTTAAAATTATTGGGACAAAACTGAACTAGCATAATATAAAAGTTCAGTTTTGTGCACGTGTTTCCCAATATGCGGAAAGCATTTAGACAATGCATTTAAACAACTAGTGAATTTCCAGGTACAAGCTGATGGCTCGTTAACTGGGCCAATCATTACTCAATAATTGCTGAGTATGTAGTTATACGGAGAAAGAGTGCAACTATGACATGTGAAATATATTATCTAATATATTATTTATTATTAAAGTAAGTTTTCGCTATTTTTTTTTATAAAAATTGAACTCTATAATGAAAACATGTTTACAAACGAAAGTATTGCCCATCGCTAGTTATTACTTTTTCCCATCTTTCTGGCAAAGCTCAAATTCCGTCACGGTAAAATTGTTCATCTTTTGAGGCTATCCACGAATGTAGCCATTCATATAAGTGAAAGAGATAGAAGTTCTTGTGGGTTTTACGTGAATCTCCCGTAAAGGCCTTACCCGCGGTGTGCGACCCACTGGGTATATTACAAAGCGATTGCCTACGTCCCAGTGGGATAGCCAAGTAAAACTTTGACTGTCTAGGAAAAGGGACTGACAATTTTAGTACCACCGCAATTGTCAGCCCTTCCTTCCAGCCAGGAGATAAAGGAACAAGTGATAATCGGACGGCGCAATATCTGGAGAGTATGACAGATGGGGTAAGACCTGACATTTTATCGTTTCCAGGTAGGTTTTAACTGGCTTGGCACTTTCTCGTGCCTCTCCGCGTATTGTGAGCATTTCTCGCGCAGAGCTCGGAACAATCTCCTTAATTGAAGTCAATACTCCGGTGATGGTTTCGCTTGGTTTCAACAGCTCGTAGTAGATAACAACGATCTGGTCTCGCCTAATACAGAGCACAACCTTCGCAGCGTGAATATTCGGTCGAGGCCAAGGCTGAGGCAAGCTCTACCAGCGTTTGACACGGATCCCCATTAAGCAATGCCGCCAATTCAATGTCTTCGAAGAGTTTTCGTCTTCCTTCACGCGAACGGTCGTCAATATCAAAATCACCGTCTTTAAAGCGACAGATCCAATCTCGACACGTTGTTTCACCTTAAGAAGCATCTGCGTAAATATTTTGAAGTTCTCGTTGAGCTTCGGCCCACCGTTTTTTACTATAAAAAGAAAATAGTCAATACTTCCTGTATATGACGATTATTTGACACAAAATCATACATATTCACACAACCAAAAGAATATGACGTCAAAAGAAAATCACTATTTTTCCGAGACAGTATGTTGACTATATGCCTAAGCTTGGCTCATGACGTTATGTCAGAATCAACTACAACTTACAGCTGGCGCCATCTATTGGCAAACAGCAGGAACTTAGTTATGTACCTAATATGCTAGTAAATGTATATAAATATATATCATGATACACATTTTTTATTTGAAACTATCAATTTAACAGCATCCTTTTTAACTTCAGCTTTTCTTTAAACTAATTCTTACGTGTGAACTTGAAAGTATTTCAATTACCATCCTGGTGTTGTCTTAACTCATTCTTTACAGAAGTTCTAAGATTAATTTACAATAACTCAAAGTTAATTTCAAAATAAGACATGGTGATATCCTTATTTTCGTTTTATCATCGTTGTATTTGATGTGAGTTTGTAATTATTTTATTATTTTTTGTTAATCGAAATCGAGCAAAATTGTTATCATGTTAAGTACTTAATTTTTATCTTCATCTTTCCTCCTGCAATTGTACTTCAACCCATCCTATTTGTGCTCTGTATAAAATTAGAATTTAGTATTTAATGATAGAATTTGGTTTCAAATTTCAATGTGAACTCAAAATATCTTTCTCCATAACGTTTTTTTTTTTAATTTTTTCTGACTTTTGTTTAATAAATGTTGTACTCGAGGTAAGCAAACTGTTCCTCCATGTTAGTATAATTGTACGTGTTTAGAAGAAAATTATTCGAGGAAATTTTTGTACTTATTTTAAGTACGTACTATTTTCATGCACACTAAAATCAGGAGCGCACAAATTTGGTAGGAGATTTTTATTCTTTGAGTCTACTCTTCTTTAAGTTCATCTTAGTTTTGATGGCAGTAATATCCCTATTAGACGAAGGAGAAGGGATACAAATTTACAGATTTTTATTTAAAATTACTTGTGCAAAAGAAAAGTGTTTCCATTTCTCGATTAGTTTTCAAAATTTAAATTTGGCGCCATTCGAAGTGTCATTGTTTGACATTTGAACAATTTCTATTGTTTGCTAGTAGAAGGTACGAGGTTAGTAAAAATGGAGCGTTACACGAATGAACAACGCATTCTCATTGTGAAATTGTTTTACCAAAATGGTGAAAGTTTTGCGGCTACAGTTCGCAAATTGTGATCAATTTGTGGTCACAATAATGCTCCAAAAGAGCCAACTGTAAAGAGATTAATGGATAAATTTGCCTAAACTGGGTCTGTTAGTAATGTAAAGACAATAACGTGCCTTCGACCAGATCGATCGTCGAAAATGTCGCAGCTGTATGTGATGATGTCGCTCAAACTCCATCCACCTCAATTCGACACCGAACTCAGCAAATTGGTGTCTCCAAATCCACTATGCAGCGAATTTCGACGAAAGATTTGCATCTTCATGCATACAAAGTTCAATCCACTCAGGAACTGAAGCCAGCTGACCATGGACAGCGAAGGGAGTTCGTTAATTGTGTATTGGAGAGACATCATGAAAATGCTGATTTTGCCGATAAAATCATCTTCAGTGATGAAGCCCATTTCCATCTTGATGGCTTCATCAATAGGCAGAATTGTCGCATTTGGGGTGAGGAAAATCCTTGAGTGATTCACGAGAAGCAACTGCATCCTCAACGTGTTACTGAGTAGTGTGGATTTTGGGCTGGAGGAATCATTGGATCTTTTTTTATGAAAATGAGGCTTGTCAAGCGCAAACAGTCAATGGTGTTCGGTATCGTGAAATGATAAGCAGTTTTTTCGTGCCTAGAATTGAAGAAATGAATGTGGAGGGCATGTGATTTCAACAAGACGGCGCCACATGTCATACAGCCAGAGAAACAATTCAATTGCTGCATCAGTCATTTGCCGGTCATGTTATTTCGTGTTTTCGAGACAAGAATTGGCCGCCTAGATTGTGCGATTTAACACCATTCGACTTTTTTTTGGGTTTTTTGAAGTCGATGGTTTACGCAAATAAGCCGACGACGATTTAAGTCTTAAAAGAGGAAATTGGACGCTGCATTAATGAAATACCGCAACATTTATGCAAAACGGTCATTAAAAATTTTATTAAAAGTTCGCGTGTGTGCCAGCAAAGCCGCGGCGGCCATCTGCCCGATGTGTTGTTCCATACATAACCTCATTCTGTCTACTTTACGATATAATAAAGTTTCACGATTTTTTTTTTAAATATCTGTGTTTTATTTAAAATTGAAATCTTGCATCCTTGTTGGGGCACCCTTCAGTTGTAGTTGATTGAAGCCGTCATGTCATTATAACGTCTTCTGCCAATATTTCGAACTAAACATTTAAACTTCACATCGAAGGCCCACAATAAACAACTAAATTACGTGTTAATTTGTTGCACAGTACTGCACATTTCGCTCACTGTGAAACCCATTCACCCCAGCAAATAGCAAAACCTTGGCGCTCGGTGCACTATCACAGTTCAAACCCATCTGGCGATCGCACTTCATTCACTTGTAGTCCAAGTTAAGGAAAGTTTTATTTTTTGTTTGTTGTTTCAAGGGGAAATTGAACACAAATGGACAAGAATAATGAAAAAAGAACGTGGGGAGCTTCGTATTATTTCCCTTCCTTTTATCTTACACCCCTTACAGCAAAATGTGCGTAACAGGTACATTGAATTGAATCTTCCTCTTACACACGTATTCACGTAACCATCAACCTAAACGTAAGAGGGTTAAACAAAAGCAGAAGCAACAGTGGAATATTAAGATAGTCACTCTGGGACAGAGCACATGAAGAAGAAGGGAGGACACATAAAAGTAAAATGAAAAATATTAAGGTAGTGATGGGAGGGCGGGACATGGGTTTACCTATTGAAATAACTTTGATAAAGTCCCAAGTTTCACAACATTTCCTTTTTTATTCTATCACAATCATAAATTAAATTGAATTTTCTGAACAGCAATAAGAGCTGAACGGCATCAACGAGAAAGAAATCCAGAATGGAGATTGTTCAGTTATAAAATGAAATAATTTGCTTTTGCTTTTGCTTTCGCTTCCTACTCCTTAATGTTCTTCAGCTGTTTCTTCTTTATTATATGGATTTCTTGTCATTCTTCTCCAGCAGCAGTCGTCATTGTTATTGTCATGCAGGAATCACAATGAAGGGGCCAAAGGATTTGGAGGTTTCTTTTTGTCCGACAGGCAAAAGGATTCGGAGGTTTCTTCTCGCTTGCTCGGTAGTTATTAGCATTTGCATTTCTATTGTGAAAAGATATTTTCGGGGAAATCTCTTTGACAAAAGCAGGAAATGTTATTTTCACGGAACGACTAGGAATACAAAAGCTTAAAGAGCTGTATTTGAATAAGTAAATTGTAAGAAACTATAATATTTATCTTACTTGAAAAATTTTCTATTTAGATATAACTAGCTAGATAGCAAGTCAAAATTGTTATTAATTTAAATATGCGCAAATGTGCAGGCATTTAGGAATAGTGAAATGAAAACACTACTCTGGAAGTGTGCAAATCTATACGCCACATAGTGGTCTGTAGCTAGAAGAAATGTTAATAACTATGAATCGCCGAAACTAATAATTCGACTCGTGAAATATACATAAACAGCTTAAAGAACGCCGACAGTCAGCTAGAAGTGAAGAGCGCCCTAGATGATAGTTAATCTCTACCAACTAAAGTTAACAGGGTCAAGAAAATCAAAAATTTGCCGGTCAAAATTCGATGATTAACAGAAACCTTGCCGAAGGTTTGGCAATTCAAAAGTATGGGGTGATTTTTTTAATCGTAGTTTTTTTTTTAAATCAAATAAAGCACTCAAATTTTCGTCGTATATTTTTATTTATTGGAATTGATAAATTGGTCTTTGCCATGTAATGTTTAAAGATAATTTCATGTAAATGTTGTCCGCAGCTCCGTCTCAAAATGTCCATTCGAAAGATCCAATTTTTAGAGCATTTCGGCCTGTATTCCAAAAATAACACGTGTTATGTTATCCTGTAAGGCTTCAATAGTGTTCGTCTTTTCCCCAACTAGACTAACGACTTGACATAACTCCACAAGAAATAATCAAAAGGCGTTAAATTGCAAGATGTTGGGTGGCCAACTCACAGGGCCAAATCGAGAGATAAGCTGCTCACCAAATTCATTCCTCAACATATCCATTGTTTCACGAGCAGTGTGGCATGTTGCACCGTCCTGATGAAATCATATGTCAACCAAGTTTAACTCAGCCAATTGCCAATTTTATTGTATTGTAATATTTGTGTAACAAATTTATTACCTATATAATAAATATCTGAGCACTGTGAGTGATTGTAGAACACTGAATACTTTATTGAGAAACACTTCCTAAGTACTACACATGAAATTCTTACTTAGCTAACTTCACTTAAAGATGGAAATTTTTAAGAATTTCCATTAAAGTTTACGTCAGTCTTCGTGTCAATCAGGCACCCAGTCTGATGGGCAAATGTCTCAGTCTCAGGTTAAAAACGTCATGAAATATATTTGATAAAAAATGGTTGGTACTATAAATACAGGGTTATCCATTTAGTAGTTTCAACACAACAGGAAACGTTACAGATGTGGTCAGATCTGTGCATCATCGCATTGTATGTACTGCCAAAAATATTGCTTCTGTTAGTGAAAGTGTGGAGGATAATCCAAATTCAGATCACTATGATATGATAACTAACTTTTGTTGGTATTTAATTGAAGATCATGAACTGGACGATATGTGGTTTGAATAATACGGTGCCACGAGCCACGCTAGTTTCCAGAAAGCGTAATTTTACGTTTCGGTGACGTCAATTCACCACCAGGATAATGCTTTTTGACGAAGTTAGCCTTTTTTTGTGGGACTACGGCAAAGACTGTAGTTACGCGGACAATCCCTAAATGTTGGAGCATTTGAAAACCAACATTCGTTAATTTATCGCTGAGATACCACCCAAAATGTGCAAAAAAGTGCTCGAAAACTACTTCAAAAGAAAGTAAGCAATGCAGCCAATCCAGAGGCGGTCATTTAAAAATGTTTTCAACTAGCAATAATCGCATATCAGTAGAGCGTCATTGGTTACGATATAATGAAATAAAAGTTTCATCGAAATTATAGCTCTATTTGTGTTTTATTTGACTTTACTTTTGAAACCGAAAGATGGATATTGCAGCATTTTCTTCTGATTGTTTAGATTTTTGTCGTTTCTTATGGTGTATTCATATTCGTCCATTTGGCTAAAGATATGAAAAAACACCTCATTATATGAGTCATAACGCAGTATGTAAAAATTTGCAAAATAATTGATATGTTGGCAAAATTTAATCACTTGAATTTGCTGCTAAGTTCGTTGGCCACTTTAGCTACCAAAAATACCTATACAGTATTAAATTAAATTGAATTAAATTAATACCACAGTATTAAAGTGTGCAATAGTTTTTAATCAGGATGAGGATTGTAAAAGTCCTTAAAGAATTTTACATTTAGTTTGTTAATTTCTTTACAGTCTACTGCAATTGCAGTGCTGTGCACCATAGAGCGCAGCAAAGTAGTTGCCGGCGCCACTTCTATGGGTTTTTTGCCTGAGAGTTTTAGGCAGTAATGAAGTTCCCATTCGCCATTAAGCGAGCGATCCAAGGTCAATGCATCTGCAAATAACTATTTAAAATCTTAGTAAATACAAGACAAATCTTAAATCTTAATAAGTATTAATTTTTAAAGAAATCTGTTAATTTGTTTCCTTTGCAGGGAAATTTATATTGCTTGTCCCCTTTTCCCCAACTAAAGCCTTTTTTCTTTAATTTGCGCAATACTGATTGCTAAATCTTTGAACTTAAACACGCTGTGAAGGCAGTGTAATTAAAATAATCTGGAAATTTATTAATTGCCTTATTACAAAGGGAAAACAATCATTTTTTTTTAATGCTGTCTTTAAGATACTTAAGATACAATAATTTTGGATTAAGTTCCATGCAACGTGTTATTCACTTAAACGATACAAATTCGAAGATAACACAATAACGTTCAGTGTATGAAAATATAATGCGCTTGCTGTGCTTATTTAAGTAAAACACGTACGACGAAGCAGCAAAGGAGTGCGTACGATCGATATTACGATAAGTACCACACGCACCATTCCACTCATATTTTATTTAGTTTATTTACTAAGTACATGTTTAATCAAGTACATACTCAAATATACAACAAATACATGCGCATACCCCAAAGTACATACATGCTATTCAGGTGTAAGTAAGTGTGTTGATTGCAGAGGAATGCTGTCGTCGTAAACAAACAAAAGTCGGGTCACAAATACTGACACATGTACAAACAAGCGCGAAGGATAAACATCGATGTATGTATGTGTAAACAGTAGAACGTCAAAGAATTGTTACCACAGCTTATAAAAATTCATGTGGCGAACGTTTAGAAAAAGGTGTAGTATAAAGAAATCGATTATTTTTGCATGACATTCAATGCCTTATTTAGCATAGTTAGAATGATCCGATTTAGGTCAAATACGCGCCGTTTTGTTCCATAACTTGTTTCCATTTGGGAGGTAAATCCATTATGCCTTTCTCATAAAATGCCTTGTCCCTATTGACATACGAGTGTGTTCAAAAAATAAGGTGAATCTTCAAATTTCGCGGGCTACGCACATTCGACTTTCGATTATTTTTTTTATATGTTGGTACACTTGTCTCGAAGGTACGTTGACGGTTTTATCCATACAGCATGTTTAGTTTGTTTGTGAGGGACATAAATAAGACAAGTGTTTTGCGTGCTCAGCGATTTTCTGCTATCGAAAAAAATGGATCAAAGAAGTTGCATCAAATTTTGTGCAAAAAATGGAATTAAGTGCTCAAAACCACTTGAGCATGTTTATAAGTTTTACAAGTTCTTCACAGAAGGTAGAGAAGATGTGAATGACGATGCTTGCTGTGGACACCCCAGCACATCAACAACGGATGAAAATGTTGAGAAAGTGAAGAAAATAGTTATGGAGCATCGTCGTCGAATCACAATTAGAGGAGTTGGTAAGGACGTCGGCATATCGGTTGATTCACGCCATTCAATCTTTTCGGAAATTTTGGGCATGAAGCGTGTGGCAGCGAAGTTCGTTCAAAAATTTATGAATTTTGACCAAAAACAACGTCGCATCAGCATCGCTCAGAAATTGTTGAATGACGTCAACGATGATGCAGATTTGCTTAAAGGGTCATAACTGGTGACGAATCATGGGTACATGATTATAACATCGAAATCAAAGCCCAATCGTTCCAATGGAAGAGTCTAGGGGAGCCAAGACCAAGTTCGATCAAATGTCACGGTTTTGGTCACTATTTTCTTTGATTATCATGGCGTAGTGCATCAGAGGTTCTTACCACAAAGTCGTACGGTAAATAAGGAGTAATACCTTGAAGTTATGCGCCGTTTGCGAGAAGCAATTCCAAAAAAAAAAAAAAAGAAAAGTCGCCCGGAATTGAGGAAAAAAATCCATGGCTTTTGCATTATGATAATGCACCTGCTCACTCATCTTTGCTTGTGAGGGATTTTGTGGCCAAAAACAACATCATTATCATGCCTCGGCCACCGTATTCACCAGATTTGGCCCCCTGCGACTTTTTCCTGTTCCCAAGTTTGAAGAGACTTATGAAAGGACGGCGTTTTGTGACGATAGCTGAGGGAGTTCAAGGACATACCAAAAAGTGCATATCAGAACTGCTTCGAGGATTGGAAATAACGCTGGCACAACTGCATTATATCTGAGGGGTACTACTTTGAAGGAAATATAATAGAAATTTATGAATAAATAAATATTATTTTAGAGAAATGAAAATTCACCTTATTTTTTGAACAGAATACGTAAAACTGTGACAATTGATTGATCTTAAGCTTCTATTAAGACGAGTTTTTCAGCAGCAATATCGTTAGCCATAGACAGGAACAGGTGGTAAGCACTTGTTGCCAGATCAGGGCTATAAGGCCAGTTCTGGGTGATTACTTCCTAATAAATACAGTTTTGAATTTCGAGTTTAGCCGTAGGGGAGCAGCTCATAGCAGATGATTTCTTGTTGGTCCCACCAAATACGCACCAAACTTCTACCGTCAACTTCGTTGCGATTCAGCAGCGATTCGTATATAGAAATTTAGTCCATGAGACTTTTTTGCCATAACTATCGTCTCACCTATATATCGAGTTCCCTTTTTTTAGTTAGTATTATATTTGTAGTTCCAAATGGTTTTCTTGTGCAATATTTAGCTCCCGGGTATTCGAAACAATACTTAAATGACCATTGGATTTGGTGATTTCCATTATTCTCCATACATTTTCGATAATTGTCCTTCCAGACCATATAACTCTAGAACTGAATCGACGAAAACAATGTTGCGTAAGATTGGCTATTATAGTACAAAAATCATAAACAATATTCTTATTTTTATTCACCTGTCTTGCGTTTTTGCCTTTATTAAGAAAAAATTCTAAAATTTCTTTTTGCTGGTGTCTTCCTTGAACATGCATTCAAACAATACTCAGACAATCGATCACAAAAATAATTTTTTTTTGTTTCTGAGTGTAAAATCTTATCTTTCTAAAGCGATACAGTAACCCGATTGCTCCCATACAACGAGATAAAAATTACATTTAATAGCTGACATTCATCTTGATTGAAATTTTTTCTCCATACAAAATGCATATAAACTCCGCAAATGGCATTTCGTTTTCACAAATTTTCCGTCGTATTTACGTTGTTCAAAATAAACACTGAAGACATGTTTTGCAGCTCCGAAAATTATTTGATGTTTTGATGGATATGTTGTAAAGGAATTTGAGCATTTGGCGCATTACACAATAAATAAGATAATGACAATAAAAACTATAATAACAAGAGCTTAATAAGAATCTCCTCAATAAGTAGAATTTTAGTGAATATAAACTGTTGTCTGTTTTATTCACTTTCTTTGTTTCTACGACGCTACACACTGACATTTTTCAGATGCTGCAGAACCAAAGTCAAAAATATCTAACCGGAATTCCATTTGAGTAGAAGGTATACTACTTTGTTTGTTTATAATTTTTGATTAAATGAAAGCGAATGGATCTTATATTGATAAATGTTTTGTTTAATGTCGGCAATTATGTATAGAATACAATATCAGATAAATGTCCTCACAAATGCGAGCCCTTTTGAGCACATTTTTCACACTGCATTACATTCTCACACATTTCACGCGGTATTTCATTAATTTCATCACGAATATTTTATATGAGTTGCTCAAGCGTTTCTGGTATGTTTGCATAAAGCTTGCTTTTCTGATATCGCCACAAAAAGAAGTCCGGAACAGTCATATCAGGCGACCGTGGAGGCCAATCAACATCACCATTTCTTGAAATATCTTATTGTGGAAAGAGGTCTTGCAGTAATTCCATAGTAATCCTGTCTGTATGCGATGTGGCACCGTCTTGTTGATACCACATGTTAATCAAGCCAAAAGCATGCAGTTGTGGCCTTAAAAAGTTTTCAATCATATCACGATATCGCTCCCCATTGACAGTTACCGTGACGCCGTTTTCAGTTTCAAAGAAGTAAAGTCCAATGATTCCTCCTGAACAAATTGCACACCAGACTATCAGTTTTAATGGATTCAAAGGTGACTGATGAATAATTTGAGGGGTTTCCATTGCCGAGAACCGATTATATCCATTCAAATGAAAATGTGCCTCGTCACTCATTATGTTTTTTTCATGAAAATCAGGATTGTCATGGGCGAGCTGTAACATCCTATTGGCATATGTACGGCGGTGTAAATGGTCTTGTGAAAGAAGTTCTTGTGTCAACTGAATCTTAAATGGAGACAAATGAAAATCCTTTAGCGTAATCCTGGCCAAAGTTGTTTTTTGAAGACCAAGCTCCTTAGCACGGCGTCGAATTGATGTTGATGGATTGTTTTGGTCACTTTCTTGAGCAGCAGTACAATTTTCAACCTATCTTGCAGTATGTTATGGTCCATGCTTGGCGCTATCAGCTACAGACCCTCTTTCTTCGAAATCATTCACTACACGAAAAATAGTGCGTTTTGTTGGCACGTTGTTTCTCCCAAAAATTTTACGTAACTTTCTCATCGTCACAGCAGTCGATGATTGATTTCGATCAAATGTTTTAACGATTAAAACACGTTGGTTTATCGAATATTTTTCCATAATAAATTAGCCACGTCCCTACTTCACGACTGCCAAATATGAACTGTCAAGACTAATATTTACCAAAACAACGTAGTATACCTTCCCGACGGACACCCTGTATTACATTTTCTATATTCAAACGATTGAAATTGTTGAGTGTTATAATTTCGTGGCAGCATATTGTAGCAAATCAAAGCAATGTACAAGAGTTACTCAGCAAAAAAAAAAAAAAAAAAAAAAAAAAACAAAACATAACAAAACGGGGAGTTGTTGATTTATTAAAAAACCAACACATAGTCATTCATTTGCCAAAATACACACCAAAGCAAGTATACGAGTACACCGATCAAACCGACAATATATGAATTTTTTATTTCAAAGTTATTACCGCATACATACAATAGAAAGTAAAGGGTTTCCCAGCATGCTACATAGAGTCTATTGTGTTGACCATATTTCGTAAGGTTAAGGATTTGTTGTGCATAAAAAATCAATAATACATTGAAGCAAATTATTTCTGGAGGCAGCTGGTTCCCCTACAGTCTAATTACATTAGACTAATTAAGTACAGTCAACTCATCAATACAGATTGATTGTAGATTGATATTAAAAACAGGATCATTTTATTATAATATTTCATCATTTGTAACACTCAGAAAGAGGCGATTAGAGTACCAAGCATCTTTGTCTGAATAGCTGCCATAAATCTTTATGGAAATGCTACGTTTTCCCAAATAAAAGCCGCGGATAGTAAATGGGCTGCATCGGCTCACTTGGTACTTACCATACAAATTTTCCGAAATTCAATTTCCCTCCTGTAACTACTTGTTCGTAACCAGCGGCAACCCAATTTTGTGTCCGTTGCATTCATTCATAATTTCCGTTAACATTTCATACATCTTGATCGGCGTCCCACATGGAAATTCAAATTTAATGCAAATAAAGTTGAAGGCAACTCTTGTTGGTTTATGGATAGAAACTCTACCCTTAAGTTAGATTGTACTAAGTCAAACTATACGAATCGAAGTCTAATGAATAGACTAACAATCACCGACTCAGAACGAGTAACAAATCTGCAGATGCTGATGATCTGCCAGTAAAGCTATCATGACAGATGGTAGCGATCTGACAATTACCATGCATCGGCTCATAGGCACGCAAAATTGGTCGCAAATTCACATTACGACAAATCCTAGAAAAAAGTCCAGGAAAGATATTGCTTTTTACCGACAAAGATTGTTTGAAACCATGACTGAGATTGATATTTCTGTGAAGTTTATATGCCGAATAACATTCGTCAAAGAACGAGTTCTTGGACTGAGCAATTGCTTGCCGTACGATCCTTTCAATGTCCTCCCTACATATTCTACTTGATACTTACTATGCTGAGAGTATTGACGTCAGTGCTCGAAAACTGCAAGAGGCAACTGCAGATTTTTCAAATTTGGAAAAGGTGTTAGAAAAAGAGAGCGCACGGATTGTATATTTTGAATTATGACTTTGATGGTAATAGAACACGTAAAACTATTGTTTATTTCCAGAACCCACGTTTGCAAATTCTAAGATATAAATCCTAAATTTATCATCTCCATTGCAATTGAGACGTTTACATGTAAAGTTCTCAATTGTGATGAGATTGAGTGCTTTAGAGTAAACTTTAAGTTGACTGATCTATTAGAGAATTTATTTGATTTGCTCAAGTCAGTGCTGATTCTCCCCCCATACGTGTAAGACGACTTTGAATTTACTCATAAGTCTGTCTTTCTTGTAAGGTATAATCTTTGAAATAAACTCTGGAATCACAAGCTAATGCCTGCTATTTTTTATATTTTTATAAATCTTTTGAGGTAAATATATGT
This sequence comes from Philornis downsi, assembly GCA_019455685.1. Lineage (NCBI taxonomy): Eukaryota > Metazoa > Arthropoda > Insecta > Diptera > Muscidae > Philornis > Philornis downsi. Next base: position 2,717 of record JAHXMU010026315.1, on the reverse strand, counting down.
CAAATTGAACCCGTTCCTGCCGAACGTACAACTATTATTATGCTTTCAGACTAAATAATTAGTATAAAATTCAGCAGCATCGTACAGTAAAGTGTACTGTGTATTATTATCTCAAAACTATAAAAACGTGTGTCATTTTCTGCACCTAATGAGTAAATTTATTCTACTTTTGTTTTGCAATGAAGTGTTTTCCAAAGATTCCACAAGATTAGTGCCATGTGCCAAGTTAAACATGATCAATTGGTAGTGTCATTTCATCATGGAAAGGCTTCCCAAACAATGCTAACAAATTATTGATTTTTGTTATAAAAATTCGTTCTTTGTGAAGAATTTTTTGGTCCTAGAGGAAAGCTTGATGAAAATGCTTTTTTTTTCTTTTCGAATTATGATTCTGGAAATCACTGATATCAACTATTATGCTCGCAAAAGTGGATCAACTGGTTGCACTTCTGATGGAATTCCTTATAACATAGATATGGTTAAGTTTTAGATGAAACGATTTTCCAAACTTCAGGGACTTCAGGCCGAAAGTTGAGTTTTGTTTTAATTTTGATATTACAAATTTATTTGAAGTACATTAGAAATTTGCTTTCGATTCATATTTGCAACAACAACTCACTTCATACGTTGATTCGTTTCCAATCTGGGACTAAATTACACCCCTAACTTGATTCGGTTACTCTATCGAAACATAATGAAATTTAATTTAAATGAAAATATAATTGTATGCAAATATATTTTTTTAATAATTTCTTAATCTGCATCAGAAGGGAATCTAAATGTAGTTCCTTTCCTTGCCAGAGAAAGAAGGCAAAAATGCCTCAAATAATTTATTTACTGAATTAACGATACGAGGCTCTCATTTTCATAGTTACTTAAAATTGTTGTCTGCGTTTTGAATTTTCAAATCAAATAAAAAAAAGAATCATAAACTGAATCAGAATCAAAATTATACCTAATTTCGATTCAGGTGTGAGAATCAAAATTAAAATTGCTTGTAATTTCGTTTTGGATGTATGGAACAGAAACACAATTCAATATAATTTTGACTCGGTTGTTGGAATTAGAATTAAAATAGTGTAAATTTTTGATTTGGATACCAGAAAATAAAACAAATTAAAATTATTATCTGGTTTGTTTTTGTTTCGATTCAGGTCCCTTCAAATTTTAAGACATAAGCATTGAGTTATTAAATTCAATTACAATTTAGGAATTTGTTTGCGTTTTTCTTAAAAACTAAAAATGAACTGTTTAACAAATCTTCTATTACGTATAGATAGTATAGATAGCAAAGTGTCATATGGCGTATGCTTTCTAAAATCCGTTAATATCAATCATACGCCTTGTTGTAGATGGTTTTATTGGTGAAAGACATACTTACATTCCAAATTTTGCGCTAAATATTTTGTATATCCATTGTTTAAAAAAATCCAAAATTTCACTATATATTGGTGCGCAACTAAGTTCCCGCTATTTGCCAATAGATGGCGTCAGCTGTAAGTGCTAGTCGATTCTGCCGTAACGTAAACGTCATGAGCCAAGCTTTGGCATATGGTAAACAAACTGCCTCTACACAATAGTGATTTTCATTCGACGTCATATTATTTTGTTGTTTGAATATGTATGATTTTGTGCCAAATAATCCTCATATGTAGGAAGTATTGATTGTCTTCTTTTAATCGAAGAAAACGGTGGCAGAAGCTCATTGAGAGCTTCAAAACGTTTACGGAAATGGTGGTTTAAGCAAAACAACGTGTCGAGATTGGTTTCGTCACTTTAAAGACGGCGATTTTGATGCCGATGACCGTTCGCGTGAAGGAGAGCGAAACATTTTCGAAGACACTGAATTGACGGCGTTGCTTGACGAGGTTCCATGTCAAAAGCAGGTAGAGGTTGCTTCCGTATTAGGAGTTCCGTATTAGCCATTTCCAAGCGATTGCATGCGTTGCAAGTCACGAGGCACGCGTGTGATTATTTAGTATGACAACGCTCAGTCTCACATGGGCAAGCTCGTTAAAACCTACCTGAAAACGCTGAAATGGGAAGTCTTACCCCATCTGCCATACTCTCCAGATATTGCGCCATCTAATCATCACTTGTTCGATGGCACACGGTCTGGCTGACCAGCGGTTTTACTCATATGACGACATCAAGGAATGGACATTGCTTTAATTTCAATATCATGGAAATTTTCAAAAGTCTTTGTCCGATAATTTTCGATTACGTTAAAGTGGTGGTGCAAATACGCCAAAATATAACAATATAAAAAAAATATAACTCAGCAAAGAATTTTTTGTAATATGAATTAGTAAATAAATTCAGCTTCCATATGATATCGTAACTTCAAGTCGAACCTCAAGCTAGACTCTTAATATACTTAAAAATTCCTTTTCAAAGCAATTTACGAAACGATTTCGCATTTAGCATTCTAAAAAGATTTTCAAATGAAAGGAATCATAATTATTTTCGGTTTGTTTTTGTTTTGGTTCCGGTCAAATACTAAAAGCTTCTCAAAATTTCAAACTTATTTGCGTTAGATATACCTAAAATTGTAAGCTTTTGTTTACAAAAGAAGGGAAAATATCAGAGGCACATTTCCTTCAGTTACTAATATTTGGTGCAGTCATAATTTCTTGCTCGTAACTTAAACTTAAAATATTGTTCTTTAACCGAAAAACTCTCAAATCTGCCTCAAACGTATTTAGAAAAGCTTAGTT
>JAHXMU010026314.1:650-38055 GCA_019455685.1 Philornis downsi | reverse complement strand
ATTATTTTTTTTTTTTTTTTTTTGTTAATCAATCAATCATTTCTTGAATAAAGGAAAGTAATATTTTATTTCTTTCCTTTTTTTATGTATTTATTTTATTTTTTTATTACTTTTTATTTATTTATTTATTTATTTTTTTTTGTTAAGTAGTTTCTTAAGAAATATTTCATGTCTTTTTATCATATTTAGTTTCTTCCCTTTTTTTGTGTTAATCAGTCATGAATCAAGCATTTTCTGATTAAAGAAAAAGAAATATTTCATTTCTTTTTTTTATTATATTTTATTTCTTTTTTATTATATTTCATTTTTTTCCTTTTTTTTTTTTGTGTGTGTTAAGAAGAATTTTGAAATTATAAATAGATATTATCGCTTCTCAGTAGGTGAGCATTATCAAAGGTTGATGTATATCGTGCTTTAGGAATCGGAATCTATTTTTTTTCTTATTTTGTAAACGACCACAGTAGTTGCGAACGTGGTTATGCTATAATGTAAAGACAAAAAATTCGATTTTCCAATGGAGAAATAAGATAACTCCACATAATTATTATGCAGGATTAAAAGACACTTATTGACCGATAAATTGGTACTTCGCCCACGACAACGTGAACTGCAATCTATGGTGGTTGCTTTAAAAATATCGACCTGGCCGATTTCCCAATATTTCGCATTGATGTTGACAGTCTGTGGCGGCCATGTTATTTTGGAGGCGTCTATCAAATTTGTTTATTATTCATTATTCAGTCTCTGTTACCAAATCACTTAACTATCAAAATGAGTGTTCTTTAGTATAAACTTTGTCTTACGTTGGGCCCATTTTAAAGCACACGCTGTGGCATCGACTCTCCAACGTTTGGTAGCCAAATTCAAGGCGACTGGTTCGATGAATCAATGAATTCGATCTATAGCAGAACGTCAAAGCATCGCTGATATGCGTAAAAAAGTGCAGGAGAACTCCAAGCAAACGATAACTTGGTGTGCACAAAATATCGTACTTTTGGAAACTTCAACTTGGCGATTTTTGCTTCGGAACTTGGGTAGAGGCAATAATGTAACCAATGAGGTTTTTTTCATCCATACCCCGCCATGGGGACGTAAAATACCGTCTACTATGGCAATTTTTGATACAAAATCCGATTGATCCAAAAGTTCGAAATTAAAGGCCATAGACGTTGCCATTTTTTCTCCGGCCAGGCCTTAGAGCATTAGAACGAGGAACTCAATTTTAGCCGGAAACTCATATTTAGCGGCGAGTAGTGTATTTGGCTAAATGGCTATGTTAACAAAATGACCACCTCTGGATTGGTTGCAGCAGTGGATCCCTTTGAAGTAGTTTTCAAACATTTTATCAGTATCTCGGTGAGGCTCGGCCACACGTGGCCAAGCTCATTAAATCCTATCTGGAAACGCTGAAATAGGAAGTCTTACAACATCCGTCATATTCTCCAGATATTGCGTCGTCCGATTATCGTTTGTTCTATTCGATGACACACAGTATGTCTGACCAGCAGTTCCACTCATATGACGACATCAAGCAATGGCTAGCTTCGTGGACCAAGAACTTTGAAAGGTGCTTCTTTAAGTCGGCTGTCAAAAATTACTTCTTCGAAGCATATGTCCTTTAAAATATAATTTTTGGGGTACATCACTCGGACACAAATGAAAATAAAATCATTTCTATAAGCACTTCAGTATGGTGGGCTTAGAAGTGATGCAAAACTGCTTCATTAGAATCGATAAATATGCATGGATTGCATCTTTAGAACTGGTGAAAATTTGATTCTTTTTTGATGAGTTTCACTTCTTGGCAGGTTTTATCATAAAAAGAATGCTATTTTTTTGTGCTGGCTTTTCAGAGCTTTTGATTCAGTGTTCAATATCTAATGAAAATGTGATTCCATGATAAACAAGCAGTAAAAACAAAACATGTGGAAAATTCAAAACTTGCTATAAATTACATATTATTTCTTTAAAAGCGTACCATAGCTGACGCCGCTTTCCAATAAAAAACAACACTACAATCTACTTGAACCTGGTGCTATATAAATAATTTAACATAATCATAAATGGCTACAAATTTAGAATAACAACGATTAGTTAAAAATGAGAAATGCGACCTTCATCGAAACTGTAAATAATTTGAACGTTACGAAAAAATTTCAGCCACCGCAACTTTGATTCCATCGATGCAAATGATCCAATGTTTGGGGATATTCAGCGTAAATGCAATTTTTGAGGTAGTTCCACAAAAAACAAAAATCTAACGGCGTCAAATCGCATGATCTTGGTGACCATTTGACGTCGCCAAACTGTGAAATTACACTTTCTCGAAACTTCTAACGTAATAAAGCCAAAATCGTGTGTTGTGTGACTTGTGGTACCGTCTTGTTGAAACCACATATTGTCCAGTTCATAATCTTCATTATTATTCATTTATTCATTCATCATTATTATTATACGGCCATGACGCTCTGAATTGAAATTCGAATTATCCGCCTTTCTTTCACTAGTAAAAGCGATATTTTGGGCAGTGCGTACATTGCGATGACGCACAGGCCTGACCACATCTGTAACGCTTCCAGTCTCTTCAAATCACTTTATAATCTTGACAATTTCTTGCACAGTAGGTTGGTTATGACGAACATTATTTACGGAGTAATGCACGAAAAGTGCCCATGTTGGAATCACCACTTTTGTAGTAAGTTTTAACTATTTTTACGCGTCCGTCTGTTATTAAACGATCCATATTCGTAAATGGCAAATAAGTAACACTTCAGATGACAGGTATTTAACAGCTGACAGCCTTGTCAGACCAACGGCTTTGAAACTACTTAATGGATAACCCTGTACAAATCACTATTTAAAATTAGTGCTTTGGAGATTTTCTCATAAAAGTTAAGAATACGAGCCTCCTTAAGATTATTTGGCATAGACTATCGTAAATATAACTAAGAATTACGACTAACTTCTGGAAATAAAAGAAAAAAAATCTCATGCACGATTTACATAACAACTGTAAGTGAGTACTGTAAGCCTACTGCCAAATCCATGTCTGATCGTTGTTCGAAAATTTACCGCAGTCCTCTCAAGTTATCGGAAAAGTAGGTTAGGTTACTGATTGGTTTTGGCAATGAAACACATTCGATGTATGGATGTTGATAACAATAACCTCAGGTTGTTGGATGATTTTGTCAGTCTTGGATTGCAGCTTTTGGAAGCAGTTACTAAACCATCAATGTAATAACAAGGCCACCTCTCAATGGGTAAATATACAGCAGAACAAATGAAGCATAAGCCTAGCAGATCGCAGCGTTTGGGTTTTATCTATGTTTGGCTAATATTTGTAGACTGCTGTGGGATTTTAGACACAATTTAAGCAAGAAATTAAATTGCAAGGTTTTATCTTTTTCTGACTCTAATAACAATTATTTCAGATAACATCTTTATTTGCCATCAGTCGAAAATTGCAAACGAAAATCGCTTAATTTCTAATAAATCTGCTCTAATATCAAATTTCCACATCTCCTTTTCTGTTGTAATAGCACTTTTGAACAACGTAGAGACTGAGTTTTTAACAAAAATATTTTTACTTTATTGCCAATATAAATTATGTAGCTTGTAGGAAAATATTAAACAACATTGTATTTTTGCGAATTTATTTTCGCTATCTTGTAATTATACGAGCCAAGTCATTATTTAGTAATGCAATTTATAGGTACAGTTAATATCCTTACCAAATTGTCGCTATTCTTAGCACCAACAATCATCAATTGCAATATTTTGTAATAAAACATTCATCATCAGAGACACATTATTACTTTGCAGTAACGCAACAAAACACACAATTTTATTATCATTACCCGTCATAAATCATACAACTTTTGTCATTCGTTAAATCCTTTTTTGGCCAGAGTAATAATAAAAATTTCATTCAGACATTTCACTTTGAGTGTAGTGACACAGCGGACGCTGTGCCAATAAAAATCCCAAAGTATATAAATGGACAAATCCACGAGTCCTTCGTAGACAAACGAATGGTCACAAGAAAAGGATCAACAGACGGACATTGCTATGAAGACATTACAGCGAATGGAACAGGAAAAAAATGATGTTTCAATTTTTGACAATCTGCACGCACACTGTGACCCCTCTCAGTGCAAATTTAAAACATCACAGTGGAGTAGACGACCATAAAAAAAAGCAACAATACGACCCCCCAAATATTTGACCACAGAAATAGTCACTCGTTAGCATTTTCTTGGTGGCAATTCTGCGAGAGTTGCAGGCAACAGCAGCAACATAACAATCATGGATGAAACACAATAAAATAAAACAATACAACCGAAACGTGGCATCAGCTACAAATGGAGTCTTGAGTCCTGAATTCTCAAGCAGACAGGCATCATAATGTCCATGCCAGCAAGGTGGTTGGTTGAACGTGTGTTGAGCAGTGGGTAAGAAGGATATAATGTTGCCACGAGTGAAAGCAATCCCTAACTATTATAGCGACTGGTCATTCTAATGGGAGGTTTAGACACTCTAGCTATTTAAATGGACGGGAGTAAGTATACAGCTGCTCTAACTGGGATTGGGAGACATGGTTCATAACACTGGATACAGAGCGATTGTGATGATAAACTGAGCTGTATCAAGAAAATGGGTCATATAGTTTCTGCGAGCGACATAGCAATTAGTTAGGAATTAAATTGAAATAAATTGCGAACACCGGATTGGTAATTCCATTTCAAATCACTACCGAAATTTGGCTTAGTTTATGTCTGAAGTTTTAAACCTTTATTTTATTAGGTGTTAGTAAAACTTCAGAGTAAAGTTTAGGTTCAAAATGAGGTGCCTGAAGGTAAATTCGGTATTTAAATAGCGGACAAAAAAAATTGAAAATAAATAAATAAACGCATAATTCAACAGAACTCCAGTAGGCAAAAATATATATATTTTATGTGTGAAAATTAAATTAAATCAAATTTTTTTGAAAATATGAATCATGTTTCTAAAAAGTACTTCCAAATTTCAATGATTAGTTGAGATAGACTTTATATTTCAAATACAGCGGACAAAACGGATGAACTATGAAAGTCTTATGAAAATGAGTGATTTTCACAGTTCCGAAAATATTTTAATAAATATGTGAGATATTTTTCGAAAATTCCTACCAGAGACAAAGTCCACGGTATAAATTTCATGGACGAAGAATTGAAGATGCTGCTGTTTCAAAACAATCTGGAAAATAATCTCCCGCCACATGTTTGCTTTGTGGGATAAAACTTCTTTCAATAGCAATATGCGAAATTTTTATATGTCAAACTTATATAAAGGGTGTCCACACAAGAACGCAAGATTTAAATGACTGATGCAGCAATTGAATTGTTTCTCTGGCTGTATGACATGTGGCGCCGTCTTGTTGAAACCACATGCCCTCCACATGCATTTCTTCAATTCTAGGCACGAAAAAACTAGTTATCATTGACTGGTTGCACTTGACATGCCTCATTTTCATAAAAAAAAGGTCCAATGATCCCTCGAGCCCAAAATCCACAACACACAGTGACACGTTGGGGATGCATTTGCTTCTCGTGAATCACTCGAGGATTTTCCTCACCCCAAATGCGACAATTCTGCCTATTGACGAAGCCATCAAGATGGAAATGGGCCTCGTCCCTGAAGATGATTTTATCGGCAAAATCAGCATTTTCATGTTGTCTCTCCAATACCCAATTAACGAACTCCCTTCGCTGTCCATGGTTAGCTGGCTTCAGTTTCTAAGTCAATTGAAATTTGTATGCATGAAGATGGAAATCTTTCGTCAAAATTCGCTGCATGCATAGTGGATTTGGAGACACCAATTTGCTGAGCTCGGTGTCGAATTGAGGTGGATGGAGTTTGAGCGACATCATCACGTACAGCTGCGACATTTTCGGTCGATCGACCTGGTCAAAGGCGCCTTGTTGTCTTTACATCGCTAACAGACCCAGTTTTGGCAAATTTATCCATTAATCTCTTTACAGTTGACTCTTTTGGAGCATTATTGTGACCCCAAATTGATCGCAATTTTAAGAACTGCAGCCGCAAAACTTTCACCATTTTGGTAAAACAATTTCACAATGAGAATGCGTTGTTCATTCGTGTAGTGCTCCATTTTTACTAACCTCGTACCTTCTACTAGCGAACAATAACAATTGTTCAAATGTCAAACAATGACACTTCGAATGGCGTCAAATTTAAATTTTGCGTTCTTGTTGGGACACTCTTTAAAAGGAATTTTTGATTTTTTTCAGAAAAATACTTTGCTTCATATTTCTTAAAAGTCCTTCTTAATAGCAATGTCTTGCTATAAGTTTTCTTGAGGAAAATTGCTTTCTTTAGACGCAAATAACATATAAGTATATGCCCAGCAAAAAAAGTGCATCCCAAGAAGCAAATATTCATCACAACTTGTGATAGCGAAGTGGTAAAAAAATGCGTAATCACTAATGAAATCCACATAGGGTTGTCATAGGAGCGAAACATTATTTTATGGTGACTTTTCATGAGTGGCGTGGATGTAATGAAAATTCAAATCAAATTTTCATTATTCAAAGGATTAATTTCATATTGTATTATCTTTATAGGAATTTTATATATATTAAAGGTCCGTTTCTTGAAAAAAAAAACTGGTCGCAGATCTCTACGGATTTAGTACTTTCTATGAAAAAAATCTAGTAGACAGACACTGAATTAGAAAGGCAGCTAAGCTTTGGTGATTTTGTGCCTCCTTATAAAGGGGGACGCATAAGTAACGTTAACGGCGACTATATTGAATGCGTTCATGTGCATCATTTGGTTTTAACTCGAGAACCAGTTGCATCTTATATGGGAGAAGATGTAACATATGTAAAAGACCGCCTAGACATCTCTAACCGCTGAGAACGTCACTTGGTGGAAGTTTCAGGGTTTTCCTCAATACTTGCTTGCACTCGAGCAATGGTCACTTCATTTCGAACTGCACGAGCTATTCCAGCACGCGGAAGATCACAGACGGCTCCTTGTTGCCCAAAACGCTGAACCAATCGGTAAATTGTTGGAGCGCTAGGAGCAATTCGAACATGAAAGAAATTTCGATATGATCTGACTAATCGAATGCTGACCTTCAAAGTAAAACTGAACAACTTGGACCCTTGTTATTTAAAATATATCTCAATGATATAGGAAACCTTGAATTGACAGGAAAACTCTTTATGTACGCAGATGACTTATGCCTTATATACCCTTTCCAGCACGAAACAGTTGCCCGACCGTATATTGAACGTGACGCGTCCATGATATATGAATTTGTTCAAATAAACAAACTAGTCCTAAATGCCACAAAAACAAAGTTGATACGATTTAAGCCTTATTGTGATCACAACAACCATTTTACTACATATATATATATTAATGGTGACATTATCCAAGAAGTCGATTGTGTCCAGTGTTTAGGTATATTTCTGCAAAATAATCTGTGCTGGGATAGACACATTAAACATTTAACAAACAAATCAGCTCAAGTAGTAGGTATTTTTTGTATAAATTCAAAAATAAGTTTAATAGTACAGTGAAACTTTTAATATATGAAACTTTAATTCAAAGTATTTTGAATTATATGGTTGTTTTATATGGTTATAAAAAAAATGTGCAGAACTGAAATCTTTACAAAGTATTCAAAACAAAGCCTTGAAAGCTGTGGCAAATCTGCCTTTAACATATTCAACACTTTCGCTATACAGAAACATATTCCCAAGCATTTGAACTGTGCATGGTATTTATCTAATGAAACTTCTTATGTCCTTGAAGGTATTCAAATGCTTACACAATATGGGACATCACACCGTAGTAACTTGAGGGTAGCATAGTATAGACTTGAAATTACGAAGCAGAGAATTGAGTATTCGGGCAGCCATGCGTATAATAATTTACCTCAAAATTTAAAAATCGCAAATAATATTCCAACATTCAAAAATTTGTTGAAAAATCACTTACTGTAGAATGTTGAAGGAATTCTTATTTTAACTTTTTGTTTGTATACCAAATTTGAAATAATTTTAAAAATTTTTAATAATTTTTCTGTAACGTAATTGTAAAAGATATTGAATTTGACTGCCAACTTGCCTTTATAATGTCTATTTTAGACGCTGGGGCGTAACTTGTTAAAACTTATATTAATATATATATATTATTATTCTACATTATTGTACAGTTTAATAATAAAAATTTGTTATTATTATTGTCAAAATTAAAAAAAAAAAAAACTTTGGTTCTTTGTTTTGTGCCAAGCCTTACCATCATAAATTTCCCAAGTATTATTTAGTTAATTCTGTAAAGAGACGAAAAAAAGACTTAACCAAAAAATATATTCACTGATCAAATCTTAGCGTTACTTATGCGCTACCCTATATAACGCATACAGAATTGGAAGTCTTAGTTGACTCCAATGCCCAGATGATTGCAGTTAGATATAGATGTCCTTGGTGGGCCAACAAAATACCAAATTTAAATTTCATAAACATTTTAAGTGAAGTTATCCATGTTAGTTTACCACTCGTACGTGGACTTTTGCCAGTGTTTTTTCCCCTCCTTTTCTTTAATAATTTTCTAAGTTTATATTGGAATAAGTAGCTTTTTTTTTTTGTTTTATATTATTAAAATGATTTTTCAAACAAAACTACATTATTTCTTTTTTCCATAAAGTTTGAGGACTCGTAAAGTAGCAGAAATGGGGGTCGTACTTACACTTACGAGTGCGATCAAAAAATAAACGTTATTTTCAATTTTTTCAGAAAGTATTTATTTATTCATCAATAACTATTTTGCTCCCTCAAAGTAATCCCCCTGAGATATAATACACTTATGTATGCCAGCGTTTTTTGCAATCCTCGAAACACTTCTGAAACGCGCTTTTTGGTATCGCCAACAGCTCCTGTTTCGATTTTTATTTTATCTTCTCAATCGTAGCAAAACGCTTTCCTCTCATCGGTGTCTTCAGTTTTGGGAAGAAGAAAAAGTCAGCCGGACCAAGTCCGGTGAATACGGTGGTTGAGGCATGATTGCGGTTTTGTTTTTGGCCAAAAACTCACGCACAAGCATCGATGTGTGAGCTGGTGCGTTATCATGGTGCAAAATCCATGATTGGTTTTTCCACAATTCTGTGCGTTTCTGACGAATTGGTTCGCGCAAACGGCGTACAACTTCAAGGTAATATTCCGTATTGTCTGTACGTACGACCCTGTGGCAAGAATTCATGATGCACCACGCCATTCCAATCGAAGAAAACAGTGAGCAAAACCTTCACATTTGAACGAACTTGACGTGCATTTTTCGGTCTTGGCTCTTCTGGACGCTTCCATTGGGATGATTTGGCTTTGGCTTCAATGTCATAGCCATACACCCATGATTCGTCACCAGTTATGACCTTTTTGAGGACATCTGGATCGTCGTTGACGATGTTCAACAGCTCCTGAGCGATGTCCATGCGACGTTGTTTTTGCTCAAAATTTAACAATTTTGGAACAATCTGCGCTGCCGCACGTTTCATGCCTAAAACATGCGTAAAAATTGCTTGGCATGAGCCGAACGATATGCCAACATCATTAGCAACCTCTCTAATATTGATTCGACGACTATCCAAAATCATTTGCTTCACTGCTTCAATGTTTTCATCGGATGTTGACGTGCTCGGGCGACCAGGACGAGCATTGTCATTGACATCTGCTCGACCTTCCTTAAACCGGTTATACCACAATTGAACTTTTTGTTCTGCTCATGGTAGACTCGCCAAACGCCACAGTCAACATTTCAAATGTCCTTGCACATTTAATGTCATTTTTTACACAAAACTTAATACAGTTTCTTGGATCCATTTTTTTCGAATAGTAAAAAATCGAAGAGCACACCAAAACACGACTAACCTTTTTATCTGTCAAAAACAAACGGACAATCCAAAATGGCTGATATTGTCAATATATTTAACAGACATGTGTACCAACATAACAGAAAAAAAAAATGCGAAAATCGAACATATTCGTACGTAACTCACGAAATTTGAAAATAACGCTTATTTTTTGATCACTCGTATGTCGGGCACTGTATGTATGATCGATCTATTTGAGTGAATTCGGTTATGTCCAAGTATATTTGTGTATCCCCATGTGTGGGAAGATGTAGCCGCCTATGATGAGTTGAAATTGTCAGGCTGAGTTCTATTAACCGCTCTTGTTGTTTCTAACTCCACAAAAGGTGCGTTCTAATGGTAGGGCAGATGTTCGGCTTGAAGTCACCCATGAGTATTATGATATCTACTTTTTGAATCTCGTTGAGCATGGTTGTAACTTTTGCGTAAAATTCATTCTTTTTAGTATTTTTGCCTATATTGGAAACTTATTTTTGCATTTTTAATTGTAAATCAAATGGCCACGGACAGTTACTTTCGAATAACATAAAATTTGATCATAAACGTAGCTTATCAGTCCACAGTACATAGCCGTACATTGCATTGGCCGATGACCAATTCTTTGAAATTTCCACATTAATGTCCCTGGCCACTCTACGACTATATACGATATGTTATGATCCTCTGGAATGTTTTGCGCTTCTAATATACTTTCCGACTTAAGGTAGAGTGCACCTCATATAGTCCACGACTGTAGTTAATGTTCTTTCAGTAGACATGTAAATACACCAACATTTCGTAGTCGAAACGCTTTCTCGTTCCATTCCTACAAAAAGATTGCAATTGATGTTTTAAAGCACAGCATCGAAATCTCATACATTCCTGAATTTCATCCCCTCAACTGATGATGATGACGATGATGTTACCGACTCCATATGATGCTCTTTTGCCCTCGCCCGTTTCCATGGGATGTGTAAGTGTGTGTAAGTGAGTGAGTGTACATTTTTTGGTAATTGTGAAAATTCCAAGCACGTTTTAAGTACTTAATGTGTGCTGTACACAAACACATGTACATATATATATATATTTATATATCTTATGTGTGTGTGTTTGTGTGTGCATATCTTTATACTATGTAAAATGCTATTAATACTAGAGAGGTATGTAAGCGGACTCGTACATACGGCAGCAACAAATAGCTCCCCAAGTTCTCCTTCTGTTTAGTTTTCCTGCATTGCGTTCCATGATGAGTTGTCAGAGGTGTTTTGCTTCTAGTTTAGAGGAAAAAAGGACACAGCTTTAAATTTTGTGTGTGTCTTTTTTTGCCGCTTAACCGACCATAACACCAAACTTTGTACAGGACAACCATAACAACAGCAGCGATGCCGATAAAAAAAGCCAATACAGCACGTGTTTTATGCTCCAGGAGTCGAAATGATGTTTAGGCGACGTTTTTTTTTTTCTTGTGAGTTATGTGGAAGTCAAAGCGCATTTAGTGGGGGCACTAATGTAAAAAAGTGGACATACCACAGACTCTATGGCATAATACAATACAAAGGCTATAATTAGCTGTTTCGTTATGTAATTTTATGTGCCATGAATAAAGATATTCCATAGGAGATTCATAGTGCTAAAGACAGGAGGTGTGTTAAAAAAATTAGATGAATTTCCATTTTTCTCAAAAAATATTTATTTATTCAAAAATTTCTATTTTATCTCCTTCAAAGTAGTTCCCCTCCGATATAATACACTTGTGGCTCTGTTAAGTGATGTTTTTCACAGATGTTACACATGGAGTGTTAGGCTGTAATATTCAAGAGTACAGCCAGCAGGTCATATGTGAGCGATGCAGGTAGTCATAGATAAGTAGAATTATCAGGCAATCATGCGCTTGTGTGTGTGTGGACGATGGTAGACTCACCCCGATTTGGTTTCTTATTCACTCTATCTTTAAGGGCACTGCTACACGTTCAATATATATTGTGATATTTGGATCGCGATCCATTTTAATGGATTGATGGATCACGAGCGTATGCTACATGTTCAATACTTATCGCGTCAGTATTTACGTTTTTTTGTGCAGTGCAGATCGGTTATTAAAAAAATGTCACGAGAAAACCAAAAAAAAATCCTATTTAGCTATTTTGCTTGCTTAATAATAATAAAATTTTTTACTTTTTATTTGTTAAATTTTTTGCACTGCGTCTTTTATGCTATGTTTAATTTCACTTCTTATTAACGTATCGCTATCTAATATCATGAAAATGCTACATGTTCAATATTTATCACACGATCCGCGATCTGGATTCCATAATTTAGGCCATTCTGCGATATGGATTGCGATCTATCTATACCGCATGCTACATGTTCAATAAATATCGCGATATTGGATCGCGTTCAATATATATTGAACATGTAGCAGTGCCCTAAGATTAGTACATCTAGAATAATTCCCTTACAGCAGCTTGTAAGGCTTAAATTTGAAAATAAAGAGTCAGTAATTTACAACCATGTACTCAATGCGAACTGATGTTTTATTCATCCTTTTAAGCAAATCATGGATCATCGTTAACGTCATTCAACAATTCCTGAGCGACATTGATGCGACACTCATTTTGGTCAAAATTCAGCAATTTTGGAACGAACTTTGCTGGCACACACTTCATGCCCAAAATTTCCGAAAAGACTGCATGACATGAGCCAAGCGATATGGCGACATCCTCAGCAACTTCTCTAATTGTGATTCGACGATTCTCCATAACAATTTTCTTCACTTTATCAACATTTTCATCGGTTGTCGATGTGCTGGGACGTCCAGAGCGTGCGTCGTCATTCACATCTTCTCGACCTTCGACATTTTTTTTGACTCAGAGTACTCTCACCGTATGCCACTGTCAACATTTCAAGTGTTTTTGAGCACATAATTCCATTTTTTATACACAATTTGATGAAACTTCTTTGATCCATTTTTTTCGATAGCAGAAAATCGCCGAACACGCAAAACACTTGTCTTATTTATGACTCTCAGAAACAACCTAAACATGCTTTATGGATAAAACCGTCAACATATCTTCGAGACGAGTGTACCAACATAAAAAAAGTAGTAATCGGAAGTCAAATGTACGTAGGCCGCGAAATTTAAAAATTCACCGTATTTTTGAACACACCTCGTAGACTCGACCGTCTGTTTAAAAATTGCTACAATGCCCTAAATGAACGCAGTGACTTCTCGCAAGGTAACTGATTATGTTTCTGGAAGAAGATTTTTTTATTTAAAATCATCCCAAAATATTTGCCATCATTTTGAGTTTCTATGGTGTTGTCTTCAAAGAATATTGGTCTTGTTGGCATTCTTTTCGGAGATTTGTTGAAATGGGAAATTGTGTTATGGGTTTTCTGAAATTTGATCTTAATTTTCCATTTATTAAAGTATTTGATGCAGGCCATAAAACTATTTTCCATTTTCTTTAAGAGGGTGTTTGTTAACTTGCTTGACAACAATAGCGCAGTATCGTCTGCATAATGAGTAATGTCAACTTCGTTAGGAGGTGTAAAATCCGAGGTATAGATCGAGTACAAAATTGGTGATAAAATTAGTCCTTGAGGTAGTCCTGCTGGAATACTTTTGAATGATGAGATACTCTGCCCAACCGAAACCTCAAATTCCCTGCTGTTTAGAAAGTCGGCGATAATTTTGCACAAATAAAGAGTGTCCCAACAAGAACGCAAGATTTAAATTTGTTGCCATTCCAAGTGTCATTGTTTGACATTCGAACAATTGTTATTGTTTGCTAGTAGAAAGTACGGGGTTAGTAAAAATGGAGCGCTACACTAATGAACAACGCATTCTCATTGTGAAATTGTTTTACCAAAATGGTGAAAGTTTTGCGGCTACAGTTCGCAAATTGCAATCAATTTGGGGTCACAATAATGCTCCAAAAGAGTCAACTGTAAAGAGATTAATGGATAAATTTGCCAAAACTGGGTCTGTTAGCGATGTAAAGACAACAACGACCCTGCGACCAGGTCGATCGACCGAAAATGTCGCAGCTGTACGTGATGATGTCGCTCAAACTCCATCCACCTCAATTCGACACCGAGCTCAGCAAATTGGTGTCTCCAAATCCACTATGCAGCGAATTTTGACGAAAGATTTGCATCTTCATGCATACAAAGTTCAATTGACTCAGGAACTGAAGCCAGCCAGACCATGGACAGCGAAGGGAATTCGTTAATTGGGTATTGGAGAGACAACATGAAAATGTTGATTTTGCCGATAAAATCATCTTCAGTGACGAGGCCCATTTCCATCTTGATGGCTTCGTCAACAGGCAGAATTGTTGCATTTGGGGTGAGGAAAATCCTCGAGTGATTTACGAGAAACAAATGCATCCTCAACGTGTCACTGTGTGGCGTGGATTTTGGGCTAGAGGAATCATTGGACCTTTTTTTATGAAAATGAGGCATGCCAAGCGCTAACAGTCAATGGTGTTCGGTATCGTGAAATGATAACCAGTTTTTTCTTGCCTAGAACTGAGGAAATGAATGTGGAGGGCATGTGGTTTCAACAAGACGGCGCCACATGTCATACAGCCAGAGAAACAATTCAATTGCTGCATCAGTCATTTGCCGGTCGTGTTATTTCGCGTTTTGGAGACCAGAATTGGCCGCCTAGGTCGTGCGATTTAACACCATTAGACTTTTTTCTTTGGGGGTTTTTGAAGTCGGTGGTTTACGCGAATAAGCCGACGATGACTCAAGTCTTAATAGAGGAAATTGGACGCAGCATTTATGCAAAACGGTCATTGAAAATTTCATTAAAAGTTCGCGTGTGTGCCAGCAAAGTCGCGGCGGCCATCTGCCTGATGTGTTGTTCCACACATAACCTCATTCTGTGTACTTTACGATATAATAAAGTTTCACTTTTTTTTTAAATATCTGTGTTTTATTTAAAATTTATATCTTGCGTTCTTGTTGGGACACCCTTTACAAACAATTTTGATCTAATTATTTTGCTAACTAGTCTCTATAATGGCTTGCGGTGGTAATAAATTAAAAAAAAAATTTTAAAGTAGACCGTTATGCCATATCTCAACATCAAGTAATATTAACCCTGTTGACTTTCTGTTGCGCTTAATCCTAATTACAGGGTGGCGCAATAGAACGTGCACATTGAATCATCTTTTTTTGCGTGGTAGAAAAGGCGCGGGCGGAGGGCGCTTACATCGTTGGGTTGGCGGGCTCATGGAGTTTTAGTCGCTATGAATCACTTCGGCGGGAAGCGTCGCGCATTTTGCGGGCGCGCATTTTACGAGAACTCTCGTTCATATATTGCTACTAGGCGACTATATTGTGCTGAATATGGACTACGGCGAATTAGTGAAGCTCCGAGTGCTAATTTAATTAAAATATGGGTAAAGCGTTTTGAAGAGACCGGTTCAACATTTAAACCACAAGCAAATGGTCGCCTAAGAACATCTAGGACCGAAGACAATGTTGAGAGAGTTATGGAGTCAGTACGAGGAAATCCACAAATGTCGACTCGCAAGATATCGTCTGTCTTACAATTATCGCGACAAAGTTTGCAACGAATTTTAACATTGGATCTTAAACTGCATCCATATAAGCTGCAATTAACACAAGAATTGAAAGAGTCTGACTTCATAGCAAGGCTCGCATTTGCTAATGAAATGCTTAATCGATTTTCCAATTTTGACAATATCCTTTTGTCTGACGAGGCTCATTTCCTTATGAATGGGTTCGTAAACCGTAAAAATTGTCGTTACTGGAACAGTGAAAACCGCAAAATCAAACACCAGAAACCATTGCATAGTCCTAAAGTGACAGTGAGGGCAGCAATCTCTGGCAGAGGAATAATTGGTCCTTTTTTCTTCGAAAATGCGCGGTTAATACGGAACGCTATGTTGAGATGTTGGACGGATTTTTGGCTCCAGAAATTGAAAGTTCAAGAATAGTGAATTCCAGAACTTGGTTCCAACAAGATGGAGCTACCTGTCACACATCAAATGACTCCATGGCGGTGGTGAAGCAGATGTCCCCTGGCAGACTGATTTCGAAAAGAGGTGATATCTCATGGCCCCCACGTAGTCCAGACTTGATGCCTCTTGACTTTTTTTTTGTGGGGATACCTCAAACACAAAGTCTACAGTAATAATCCAAGAAACATCGTTCAGCTCAAGGAGAATATCCGTGGTGAAATGGCAGCCATTACACCAGTATTACTGAAGGAAGTTTTCAATAATTTTCGTTTGCGGTTAGAGGAGTGCCGTCGTAGAGAGGGTCACCATTTAGATGATGTTATTTTTAAAAAATAAACTCCATTTATTACTCTACAATGCCTTAGATTTATTTTAACCATATCTTTTGTGTTTATTTTTTAATATATTTTTTAAATATGCACGTTCTATTGCGCCACCCTGTATTTTGTTTTTTATTCCACCAATTTGGTGAATAGTGCTATGTTCTTTTTTAAACCCAAATTGCTCATCGCTTATTATCCCGGTTATGAAGTAGTTTTTCCTACATTGCTTAGGAGACTTTTTGGTCTGTAGCTGGTAGAATTGCTTGAGGGTTTGTTGGGTTTGCGAATAGCTGTTACTTTAGCTTTCTTAAATGGTGTTGGCAAATAATTTAGATGTACACAGCTGTTGAATATTATTGTCAACAACTTTATTGCATTTATCGGAATATTTTTCAAAAGCAAGTTTGAGCCGCCATCGAATCCTGGAGCTTTTGAAGATATTAATTTATTTGATTTTTTAATTTTATTCGAAATTATATTTAGTGGTGAAAAAATCCGAATTTGTATTCGTTATATAGATATATTCCTGACATTGCGGATTTATCGTTGTCAGAGTTAAATATTTGCAATAACTCTATCGATATAATTCCATTGTAGGCATAACATCTTTCATTCATTCCTTTGCACTACAATTTCATTACAAGCAAAAATTTACATGAATTGTTGTCGGTGTATATTTGACGTTTTACATGTGTGTATTTGTGTGTACATCCTGCTGTGGCAGTTCCTAAGCTTGTTACATTGGCATGTAAGTGTTTGCAGACTATTAGTAACTGCATTGTTATGGCACCATTTTTGAAAATGAAGAAGTTAGCAGGTGTAGCTTGAAATTTTCATTTGCAGCTTGTTGTTCACACACACACACTCACACCCACACACTCACATTCAATATTATATATACAATAAATGAAGGAAAGAGAAGAGATCCGTGCCTTAAACATATTAATGGGCTTTATCAAAGCAAAAACTGATAGAATTTCATCACAGGCGTTTTGGTTTTTTCGTGAGAGAAAACGTTAAAGTAAGCAAATAACTCAAATTTACATGTTAGTAACGTATTTCTGGTTGCAATGAATGTATAGGGTGATTTTTTGTGATTTAATTTTTTCATGTTGGCAACACTGTTTGGTAGTGGCGTTCAAACGTCATCTGTCAAAGTAAAAAGTGTACAGTATACTCTGTCATTTCATCATGGAATGGCGAATGATCTACCACAATGCCTAATTTTTAGTGAGTGGGCCGCCTTACAAAAGCTCAATGAAAATCCGCTGTTTTATCGAAAAATTATGTTCAGCAATGAGGCTCATTTCTTGCTGAACAAATACGTACCCAAGCAAAACTGTCGCATCTGGAGTGATGAAAGTAAAGAAATAATGTTTCATATGCTAATTTATATGACTACAATAGATAATAGTGACGGAATAGTAGGCGCTTTTCCACAGCCCGCTATTTTTTTTTTTTTTTGTTTTTTATGAAGTTTGAAGGATCATTTTGTTAAGAATATTATTGCTGTAAGTCTTTTGAGTAATGCTGGGTTATCCATTTTTCGGTTTCAAAGGCAAAGTTAAATGAAATACACATAAAGCTATAATTTCGATGAAACTTTTATTCCATTATAACGCTTGGATTCTGTGTCATTGTGTACGAAATGTAATGCAATTTTAATGACCGCCGTCGGACTGACTGCCGCAGTGAATCCTTTTGAGGTAGTTTTCCACCACTTTTTCCCACATTTCGGGCAGTATCTCGGGGATAATATGACGAATGTTGGTTCTCAAATGGTCCAATGTTTAGGGACTATCCGCGGTCCTTGATGTAGCCACACAAAAAGAAAAGTCTAACGACGTCAAATTGTATGATCTCGGTGACCAATGGATGTCGCCAAAACGTGAAATTACGCTTTCTGAAAACTTCTCATGCAACAAAGCCAATAACGGTCACATTGCATGGCTCGTGGCACCGTCTTGTTGAAACCACATATCGATCATAAAAAGTCGGTTATCATACGACCATAGCGACCATAATTAAAATTCGGGTAATTCGCTACACTCTCACTAACAGAAGCGATATTTTCTGCAGTAAATAAATAAATAGCACTTCAGATGACAGGTATTTAACAACTGACAGCTTTCCCAGACCGACGGGTTTGAAACCACTAAATACATAACCCCATATTTTTTTTAATGGATATGGGAAACAGTTTCTAACAGTTGTGTTTTTGCATATCGAACATAAGCCTTCGATTTAAAAAATGTTCAATAAAGGAATTAAGTCTATGTCAACGGCAAATTAGGGATAGACTATCGGATAAATACAGATAGTCTATTCCTTATTCTCATTTCTTGCACAGCAATTTTCTTAGGTGGCGACTATAAAAAAATGGTATCCCTTTTGCATCGCATTTGAAGAGAAATTCCGAATACTACGGTTTTGTAGCCTTCTCCTCTAATTGGCTAAATTGAATTTTAGGGGTATTTGGGAAACATAGTCCTTTCAAAGTAATTTGGTCACCGCCAATTTAGATCTTTGTAGAATTACACTTCCACACAACATGACCTAGCCAGAGCCGTCACTGTTCATCACATAGGCATATTTTACGGATAATTACCCTCTCTAATATTCTCAAAGATTTGTGCGCTGTATAGGGGGGGGGCATAAGCTTATGACATAATTGGGTATTTGTTGGTCCAGAGAGAGCCTTGTCAATAAAGCATTTCCTTGGCCTGCAATGTTACCTTTTTACAAGCATAATTTTTCTCTCTATTGCTACGCTTACTTATTACGCTACTTATTTTATTGACAAACAAAAATATAGTCATATACCGCGCCAAAGTTATAGTTGTTTAAGATCAGGCAGTCTACATATAGTATACCCTTTGTTCGTAGCATCAATTTATTTGCTTTTGTTCTAGTATGCTAAATTCATTTCTCTGACTGTTTCTCAATGCATGAGAAGGTTGTAATACCAGCTCAAAGTTTTCCACCAATGATTTCTATACAATCCGCGTACACAAGTAACATGTGATTTTGCTGAAGATGGTTCCACTCGGCTTTAGTGCATCTTTTCTTTTTATAATACCCATATGGAGATCTGTTTATACTTTAGAATGGTTCCCGTAAAACACTTCAACCTTCACTGAAAACTTCGTGCCGCCCAATCTCATTTCGCAAAGGCATAGAAATTTTGCAGAGATACCAAGCTAAGCCATGGCTTTAACCAAGTTTTACCTAAATGAGCTATCGAAAGTTGTTACTTTGTAGTAGGAGAAAAGGTGGCGCCAATTTAATCTTAAGCAATTTTACTCTTATTCTATTTAACTGAAGCCAAAAAGAGGCTTATCACTGTTAATGATATAATTAAGAATCTAAACGATCAATCTGATTTTCTTGAATAAATTTGCTTTCTTTCTTTCTACAGAATAAATTCGTTGTAAACAACTGGACATTAGTTCATTTAAGAGGACGTTCCAAAAACTGGCCGACATAACAAAGAAGACACAAAAAAGTTTGGAAAAATGTTCTTTATTCTTCAACATCACCTGCTTTTAGCTCGATATACTTTTTCTAGCGATATTCAATAACTTCTCTACCCTGTTTGTAGTAATGTAGAACAATCAAGCTCCTTAAATTAGCCACCAACTGCAGACTTCACATCTTCATTGCTGGCAAATCTTTTACCACCAAGCCATTTTTTCAAGTTTGGAAATAGGAAATAGGCAAAGGAAGCTAAATCTAGCGAATAGGATCCGTGATGAAGCAATTGGAACTTTGATTCATTAATTTTGACCACCGCAATAGTGAATGTGTGAACTCCGGAGCATTAACTTGATGAAACAACACTTTCTTCTTCGCCAAATGCGCTCTTTTCCTCATAATTTCATCACCTAAACCCCACAATAAATTAGCATAATATTCGCCGTTGATGGGTTTTCCTTTCTGAAGACAATCAATTACAATAATTCTATGCGCATCCCAGAAAACAGACGCCATGACTTTAGCTGCAGATGGAACCGTCTACGCCTTTTTCGGACACGATTCTCCCGACCCAGTCCATTGCTTTGACTGTTCCTTTGTCTCAGGTATAAAGTGGTGGACCCATGTCTCATTAATGGTTAAAAATCGACGCAAAAATTCGGGAAACACTTTACTGAAATGTTGCCAAACATCTTACTGAAATATTTTCAGGAAGCTGTGTTTGCTCCATTGAAAGTAATCGCGGCACCCATCTTGCGCACAGTTTTCTCATCTTCAAAACTTCGGCCAATATCGGATGTATAGCACTTTTTGAAATGCCTATAATTTCGGCTGCCTCATGCACCTTTAGCCGACGATAATCCAATAGCATTTTGTGGATTTTCTTAACCGTGTCTGACGCGTACGCCTCAAGTGGTCGACCATTACGATATTCGTCTTGAGGCCTCGTTTAAACTTTGCTACCCAATATTTTACAGTCGTAAACGTACAAACAGACTCCCTCAGAGTAGCATCTAGATCGGCTTTAATATTGACTGAACTTAAACCTTTCAAATGGAAATATTGAATTACATAGCGGTGACCAATTTTGTCCATGTTTATAAATTCACTGATATCGTTTTATTTTGATGGCTCAAATAAAAGTACTAAACAACTTGGCGGCTTGAAACTTAAAGTATATGTTTTACAAAATATATATTTTTTCTCAAACTGCTGGCAACATCCATACGTTTTTGGACCGTCCTCGTATATGCATCACCCTAATTGTGGGCTGAAAACACACAAATTTTTACTGCAAAAATGGGAAAGGTGAGCAAATTATGCATAAAGATATAGCTTTTTGATACGCCTACTTTCTGATCGATGAATTGATCTACTATGCTTTGACCCGTAATTGACACAATTGGGACAAATTTGTCCTATAGGAAAATACTTTCTCATACTAGGACTAACTTTGATTTTAGAGAAATCATATTTTTTACAGTTGATGAGGGAAAGAATCATCCCAATATATGTATGTACATTTGTAAGGAACTGCCTTACTATGGTCGGTGTTATCGAATAGCATAAAAAAAGAAGAAGAAAAAATATTAAATATATCGACTATTATATGTTGACGCCACCAATTTGCTTTGTGAATGCTGCAAATTTTAGTTTCTTATCTTAATATTTATCGCACTGATAATGATAATATTTTATCGAGTGCAATTTTTTCACGCGGGTTAATCTGGGAATTGCATACGGTTGTAAGTGGGAGCCGTTTTTGTAAAACTTCTATAGAAAATTACAATCCCTGCTTGCTTTCATAAAGAAGTTAAGCTCTCTGTTTTCATATCAAAAAAGTTTGTCTTTCCAATTTGTATGGTATTTAAAGATCCTATTTGTATTACAGGAATTTTACCATCGAGCGTAATCCAATAAAGCACACTTTTCTACAACGTTTGTACTTGGCGTTCACAATCTTTACGTGGAAACAGGGGGCCAGGAAATTTTCCTCTTAATACAATATAGATGAAGAAGCCATTTCCCTTGAGTCTACTTATCCATCTGCTTTACACGGAGTTGATACGATCCGGCCAAACTTATGGAGCCTGCCCAGATTTCTATTTTAAATTTTCATAATTCGATGCCCATGACATAGTAAAACAATAACTGTTGGCCAGTGTATTGAAAACATATTTCCCAACATTCTTTACACGCCGTTTATAACTTCCACCACCTACTCTCTAGTTACAGCCACTGTAAAGCCTCAACCATCGACACCATCATCATCATCATCATTTGCTCCTTTTAAAACTCCTTTTACTCTAAACGATGTCAACGTTTTTATTTTGTTACTCTAAGTATTTGCTTTAACAGGTATTAGGCACAAGTAATGGCAGGGAAACTGTAGAGCACCGGGCCCCATAGTGTTAGTGGTGGTTATACCTACTAAAGACATGCATCAGCATCCGTATCCCCATCGTCAGCTGCATCCGCATTCAGCAGTAGTTGCAGTATCATCTACACATCTGCATCTTCCTCAGTCAGCAACAAGAACAAATTTTTAATGCCTTTGCAAATGTTGTACGTGTCAAATTTTTAATGATTATGATAAAAATTACAAATTGTCAAAAAAAAAAGAAATAAAAATAGCAAAAATGTAGTAAAACCAGGCAAAAAAGATCACGACAACACCGTTGTCGGCGTCTTCTCATATCCTTTAATGGAGTAAATGCCAACAAAATAAAAGGAGTTTTTATCGCCAACCAAGAAGAAGCAAAAAAAAACAAGAGCAAGAAGAGAAGAATGAAGCATTAAAGTAAATGTTTTCTAACGACAAAAGTTTTATGCTTAAAGTGCTGCAAAAGGTGTTGAGCAAATTTATCGACTCCCATCAAAAGGAAAGAATAGTTGGAGGTGAGAACGCCACAATAACAATAATCGCATAAGGTGAAAAGGTTCTATGAACTACGAAACTAAACCAACAACGAGGTGGGGATGATAAGTGCCATGGAATAAAGAAATGTAACAAAAGCTATATTACAAAATTCTCAAGGGTATTAATACAAAAGAACACATTGAATGGCACCTACATACATATATATAGCGAGTTCAACAACGGTGCTGTTATGGATAGTATTCTAAGGCAGCATCCTGAGAGGGGCAAAAACAAATTTGAATGTTTTTCCAGTAAAAAGTTATGGCAACAGTGGTAACATTACAGTGCTCGGTAGTATTACAGCAAGTGTGTCCGATGGACACACATGTAGAGACAACAACTTGTGATAATTGAGTTATGAAGGGTGTCCCAACAAGAACGCAAGACAGTCAATGATGCTCGGTATCGTGAAATGATAACCAGTTTTTTTCGTGCCTAGAATTGAAGAAATGAATGTGGAGGGCATGTGGTTTCAACAAGACGGCGCCCCATGCCATACAGCCAGAGCAACAATTCAATTGCTGCATCAGTCATTTCCCGGTCGCGTTTTGGAGACCAGAATTGGGCGCCCAAATCGTGCTATTTAACACCATTAGATTTTTTTCTTTGGGGTTTTTTGAAGTTGATAGTTTACGCGAATAAGCTGACGACGACTCAAGTCTTAAAAGAGGAAATTGGACGCTGCATTAATGAAATAGCGCAGCAAGATCGCATGTGTGCCAGCAAAGCCGCGGCGGCCATCTGCCCGATGTGTTGTTCCATACATAACCTCATTCTGTCTACTTTGCGATATAATAAAGTTTGACGATTTTTTTTTAAATATCTGTGTTTTATTTAAAATTTAAATCTTGTGTTCTTGTTGGGACACCCTTTAATTAACTTGCACTCTTCGTTGAAAACATTTTTGTACCGGTGGGTAAAACTTCTCAGTAGTTTTGTGTAGCCAAAGGCATTTACGCAGGCGATAAACTTCGAGGAAACACAAACAGCTAAGGCCGCGAAAGATATTTTGGCGAATACCAAAATAGCTATCCCTCCAACCAGCTGTGTCAATTTAATTTAGTCGGGCTAGATTCTACTTTGGGAGAGTCTGCTCCTTCGTTTACAACCGCAAAATATTGTGTAGGAGAGATTCAACGAGGCCGTACGAGCTGCCAAGACGAACACCGTAGTGGTGGACCAATTGAGGCGTCTCCGTCAGCCGCCACGGTTAATAAAATCCACAAAATGCTATTGGATGATCGTTGGCTAAAGGTGCGTGACGCATCTGAAACGATAGGCATTTCAAAGAGTGCTGTACATCGTATATTCACCGAATATTTGAAGATGAGAAAGCTGTGCGCAAACTGGGTGTCGCGCTTGCTTTCAATTGGCCTATATTTCAGCGTATAATTCAGTATTATTACAATTTCATAGATTTCGTTACGAAGTGCAAAACATTCCTAGGACTTATTTCTTTCAAAAAGTGTTACACACGGCATATTGACCGAAGATTTGAAGATGAGAAAGCTGTATGCAATATGGGTGCCGCGCTTACTTTCAATAAAGCAAAAACAGCGTCTTGAAGATGTTTCAGTAAACCGTTTAGCGACGTTTCACCGCAATAAAGCCGAAGTTTAACGTCGATTTATAACCATGAATGAGACATGGGTCCACCACTTCACACCAGAGATAAAGAAACACTCAAAGCAGAGGACTGGAATGGAGGGATCGTGTCCAAAGAAGGAGAAGATGGTTCCATATGCAGGCAAGGGATCATGGCATCTGTTTTTTGGAATGCGCATGGAATTGTTTTTATTAATAATCTTTAGAAAGGAAAAATCGTCAACGGGAATATTATAATAATTTATTGCAGTGTTTAGGTGATGGATTTATGGAAAAAGGACGCATTTGGCGAAAAAGAAAACGTTGTTTCATCAAGACAATGCTTTAGTAGTTCACACATTCACTATTGCGATGGCCAAAATTAATGAATTAAAGTTCGAATTGATTCATCACGCACTTTATTCGCCAGATTCAGCTCACTCGGACCATTTTTTCTTTTCAAACTTGAAAAAATGTCTCGGTGGTAAAAGATTTCCCAACAATGAAGAAGTGGAGTCTGCGGTTAATGGCTTTTTAAGAAGTTTGACAGTTCTAACTATAAACAGGGTATAGAAGCTATTGAATATCGCTGGAAAGAGTGGATCGGGATAAAAGGAGGTTGTGGTGAAAAATAAAGAAAATTTTCCCCAACTTTTTTGTGTGCTCTTTGTTAGGTTGGCTAATTTCATATCAAAAGGTAGAGAATATTGATTCCTGTGGGCAAATGTATAAGTGCATTGCACTGTACGAGATGTGTTCGAAAAATTAAATGAATTTTTATTTTTCTCAAAATATATTTATTTATTCAACAATTTCTATTTTATCTCCTTCAAAGTAGTCCCCCCTCAGATATAATACACTTGTGCCAGCGTTTCTTTTCCAATCCTCGATGCAGTTGTGATACGCACTTTTTGGTATATCCTTGAGCTCCCTCAGCGATTCGGTTTTTATCTCTTCAATTGTCCCAAAACGCCGTCCATTCATGGGTCTCGTCAATCTTGGGCACAGAGAAAAGTTTTACGGGGTCAAATCTGATGAATACGGTGGCTGAGGCATGATAATGGTGTTGTTTTTAGCCAGATAATCTTTCGCAAGCAAAGAAGAGAGAGCAGGTGCATTATCATGATGCAAAAGCCATACATTTTGTTTCCACGATTCCGGGCGTTTTTTTCGTATTGCTTCACGCAAACGGCACATAACTTCAAGGTAATACTCCTTGTTTACCGTATGATCTTGTGGTATGAACTCCTGATGCACTACGCCCATGGTAATCGAAGAAAACAGTGAGTAAAACCTTGACATTTGATCGAACTTGACGTGCTTGTTTTGGTCTTGGCTCTCCTGAACTCTTCCATTGGGACGATTGCGCTTTGGTTTCGATGTCATAACCATATACCCATGATCCGCCACCAGTTATGACCCTTTTAAACAAATCTGGATCATCGTTGATGTCATTCAACAATCCCTGAGTGATGCTCATGCGTCCTCGTTTTTGGTCAAAATTCAGCAATTTTGGAACGATCTTCGCCGCCACACGCTTTATGCCCAAAACTTCCGGAAAGATTGCATGGCATGAGCCAGGTGATATGCCGGCATCCGCAGCAACTTCTCTAATTGTGATTCGACGATTCTCCATAACAATTTTCTTCACTTTCTCAACATTTTCATCGGTTGTTGATGTGCTGGAGCGTCCAGAGCGAGCGTCGTCATTCACATCTTCTCCCTTCTGTGAGAAACTTGTACCACTTGTAGACATTTTCTTGACTCAGAGTACTCTCACCGTATGCCACTGTCAACATTTCAAGTGTTGTTGAGTACTTAATTCCATTTTTTACACAAAATTTGATGCATTTTCTTTGATCCACTTTTTCGATAGCAGAAAATCGTCGAACACGCAAAACACTTGTCTTATTTATGCTTATTTATGCCTCTCACAAGCAACGTAAACATTCTATATGGATAAAACCGTCACCATATCTTCGAGGTGAGTGTACCAGCATAACACAAAAAAAAAAAAAAAAAAAAAAAAACAAAAAGAGAGAGACGAAAGTCGAATATACGTAGCCCGCGAAATTTGAAAATTTATGTTATTATTTGAACACACCTCGTAGGTATATTTCTTAATTTTTTGGTGCTAATTAAACTGTTCTCCTCAGCGTGGTGCTAGAAATGTAGAACATTTATAAAGTTTAGTATGCTAATAAATTTTGTGCCGTAAATCGGAATAATTTTAAAATTAAAATTAAATTAACGATATGAATATTTAATGAGTATAAATGTGGGTTATTCTTCCCCTAACTACATTCTAATCTAGAACAAAATTGTGAATATAATTACGGCAACTGTCTTAGTTTCATCAAAACCGCGCAGCTGCCTAGAATACGCCCCTCTGATTTGTTCTTTATCCTTAGTCCTTAAAATGGCCATACCTCCCATGATTATTCTTTTGTGTTTGTTTTTTTTCCTTTGTAATTTGGTCAACATTGTTGGTATTGGAGTTTGCTCGGAAGTATTACCAAAAATCAATAATCAACAAATCTTCATTAACACCCGAATATATTACTGCCATACAAATAAACGACGTAGCACTATCTGTTCACACAGGATACAGGGAATTTGTATTTAGTTCACTTCTACAAATCCCAATAAGATTTCATGCCATACATTGCGAAAACAAATATTAACTGACTGTAGTGCTTTTGCTTCTTTTTGCTGTGCCGTTGCCCGATTCAAGTTTTGTGTTTTTTTTTTTTTTGGCTTCAACCAGATTTCTGCGTCAGCGATAGAATGGAATGACTGGTTGGTCTCATATGGAAAGAATAAATTCTGGTTCATTGAATAACATTATTCCAACACATTTACTATTGACCGCAATTTACACAACGTTAAATATATTTGGAATGAAAGCTGCAAACATTCATAGAAAAGCCAAATACGCACACACACAAATTTATGTATATTTAGGTGTGTGTACGTATATACTCGTATATACATACGTACATACAAATACTTACAAACAGCGTAGGATAACATGAAATAAAATGCAAACCACCAAAATATATTTCATATATTTAAATATGTATGTGGGTTCATTTGCACATGATGTGCATAGAAAAACCGACACAACTGCAAGTGTACATGAGTTGGATGCCCTACAAGCAAAAATTATTTAAAAATTCAGTTTTACCTAATAACGAATTCAGTTTATCATCTCCAGGATATGCAATTGTCATCATCCCGGCGTCGAAGGGGGTTTTTATTAGTGCTACACCTGAAGTATAGAATTTAAAGCATCTGTTTCAAAATATCGATTAATCACTTGAGGCTTTTAAGAAATCACAGCTGTGATTGTTTCAAGAAAATCTCTCGAGCAAGTGATATTTATACCCTACACCATAAATGGTATGGAGTATATGCTGCTGAGTGACATCATGTATATCGACCGACCTCTAAATCTCTTTCTGGTTGAATTTAGCTTTGCCCTCCCCCGCAGAAGATACTGTAAGATATCAACTAATTACAGCACAATTTAGCATATACATATTTTGATTCTGCCGAGCATAAAATCCAATGGAAATTTGTGATTTCGGTCTGTGATTTGCTCCCAAAGTTTCCCGCACAAATTGGTCGGCCTAAAAGCTACAATATAAAGCGTGTCCCAACAAGAACGCAAGATTTAAATTTGGCGCCATTCGCAGTGTCATTGTTTGACATTTGAACAATTGTTATTGTTTGCTAGTAGAAGGTGCGAGGTTAGTAAAAATGGAGCGCTACACGAATGAACAACGCATTCTCATTGTGAAATTGTTTTACCAAAATGGTGAAAGTTTTGCGGCTGCAGTTCGCAAATTGCAATCAATTTGGGGTCACAATAATGCTCCAAACAGTAGTCAAATGTAAAGTGATTAATGGATAAATTTGCCAAAACTGGCACTGTTAGTGATGTAAAGACAACAACGCGTCTTCGACCAGGTCGATCGACCAAAAATGTCGTAGCTGCACGTGATGATGTCGCTCAAGCTCCGTCCATCTCAATTCGACACCGAGCTCAGCAAATTGGAATTTGAATTGATTGGAATTTTAATGAATTGATGCAGTCCATTAAATCAATAACTAAGGCGATCCTGACTTTAGCCCTTCAGGCCGTATAAATAATTTTCTAATCAGGTGTAGCATATGCGTGAGTGAGGATGGGGGTCATTTACGGTCTATCACTTTATCAAAACCAATTGGCTTTATAAAATAAAACTAAATTTTCTATGCAATAAAAAAAAATAAGTAAATGAAATACATTGATTAAAACAAAAGTTATTTGAGGTTGTTATTGTAGTGCAAGTGATGCGCTACCCTGTACTATGGGCTGCTCCCCTACGCCAAACTCTTTGGACTTTTACTGTCAACAATTGGATTGTCTGAGGGAGAAGTGGGCAGATTTGTCCAATAGGAGAGGAGAGGCCCCACACATGGATAATGACTCGTCAGGTTGAATCCACCCTGTAGTCTCAAACTGTCACCAAGTGATTAGCATCTATTCCTGTCTATGGTGAATGTTTTAGCTAGTGATAAATTCACCTCTAGAGAATCTTGTGAAAGTCGACTGTTCTAATGTTCTCGTACCAAAAGCAAGAAGGGATGATGCTATGAGAAGAGAATGAAGAAATTACCTTCAAAATGGCAGCAAGATATCGAACAAAGCGTTGCATATTTAAGCTAATTTGGATCAATCTAACTATGCTGAATAAAGCCTCGATTGTCATACAAATTGATTTCTTTTTGCTACACCACATAGTATTACATTTCTAGTATTATAATTTTTTCTCCCTATTTGTTGACTAGTGTTAAGGATTTGACTTCAATTTACACATTTGTCTACATATTAAAACAGACTAAAAGTAGAGTATCTCATATGATTCAAAACACTGACAACTACTTGTGAATATAAACAAGTTCATGCTTAATAGATAAAAATTCGCATTCACTGTAAGTACGAAAGTGTACATATATTTGAAAACAACAACAACAACAACGAGAAAAAATATTATTCATTTTTATTACTCTCCTGAGTTGGCACATAAATTCAATTTAGAAATACTCCTGATAGCGGAAAAGGCCCAGATTAGCAAAATATTAAAGAGTCCAACTGTTGTATTGGTTTCCATTAAATTTTAAAATGATTATCTGCAGCAGCAGCAACAGCATTAGTGCTGTAAAATTTGGGTTTGCTTTTGATGCAGTTGCTATTGAAATCTGAAAATTTACACATTTGAAAATTGACTTTATTACTTTAACTTGAAGTTCAGTTTCGTCAACGTTTCATAATACAAAAATAGATTGGTTGCTTTAGGAATCACATGTCTTATGAAACTTACATTGCAAGTCGTCCCATCCCTCCGTTTTGACTCCTGGAAAAGTAGCTGTATATAAAATATCACACCTGATGCTGAAGCTTGTCTCCCACCTTCAGTTACGTACTGGTATCTTTGATTTTTCTTCCATTTCTTTTCAAATTCCCATTTAGTTTTAACTACCTTTGCAGCTTTTCTAAAACTTATGAAATATGAACAATTGCACAGTAATCCTTTTGCCTTCTTCTGTATTCTATCTAAAAACGTATCATTGTTTTTGAGTGAAACTGAAAATGTTTTCAATTTATTAACAAGTGTTTTTTCGTGTAGGCTTTCTTTTTTTCTCTTTTTTTTCTGGATGCAAAATCTTTTAATCCTTAACAAAAATCCAAAGTAATAATAAAATCCTTTCAAGCTGTTTCGTCATTTCAAAAGCGATTAAAAAAGTTTTGTTTTTAAACATCCACATTATTTGTCCCAGCCCCCGTTGACGCCGTGTCTCAGAAAATATGTGCCATTTCACATTTAACACACAGAGGACTGCGGCTGTTGCCACAACTGCTAGTGCAGTAGCAGCTGTTGTTTGTCGTTATTGCTATAAATTGATGTTGCCGATGTTGCCGTAGCTGCCACTGCTGCGGTTTGACTTTAAAACTTATTTCATGACTTGTCCTCCATTAAGAAAGTACGTAAAATGTGCGCGTATTGTGAAAATGTCACAGTTACAGTGCACAGTGGTCGCAAATGCAGGTAATTTAATTAGAGTTGATCTAAATTATGATCATGAAAACATTTCATGAGGTATTCAAAAGTAAAGCTAAAAAAGACACACATTAAGCTATGATTTAGATGAAACTTTTATTTCATTATAATGCTTGAACTTTGTCATGATGAACGCAATACAATGTCGTTTAAATGGCCGCCTGTGGATTGGTTGCAGCAGTGGATTCTTTTGGGGTAGTTTTCGGCCACTTTTTCGCACATTTCGGGATATATCTCGGCGATAACTTGATTAATATTGGCCTTTGAATGTTCTAACGTTTGGGGATTATTCGCGAAAACACGGATAAAAGTCTAACGGCGTCAAAACGCATGATCTTAGTGGCCAATTAACGCCGTCAAAATGTGTATTTACGCTTTCTGGAAACTTCTCATGCAATAAAACCAAAAGCACTCGTGTTGTGTGGCTCCTGGCGCCGTCTTGTTGAAACCACCTATCGTCCAGTTCATAGGCCTGACCACATCTGTAACGCTTCAAGTCTCTTCAAATTTCTTTATAATCTTGCCAATTCATTGCACAGTAAGTCGATTATGTCTGCGATATTCGTGTCCACATATAGGTAAAACCGTTTTTGGGAAAAGGAATTTTTCTATATTTTCTTAAACTTTTCACCATTTTACCAAACTAATCCCAGTCCGAATGCATACAATTTGTAATGACACCACTCTAACTATGGACGTGGTTAATGAAAAATACTTGAAATGTATTTCATAGAATATTTTGTTGGGGAAAGAGTTTTTTAAAAAAAAAAATATTTCTATGTGGCTCCTGCGATTCTCAATTTATGAATTACTAATTTTCAAAGTTGAGTACCAACTCTAATTTGATCGAATAAGCAATGCAAAGTCATCAAGAAATTGTTATATTTGTGGCCTTAACAAGAAATGTTTCGCGTTTTTAAGAAGTCGACATAAAATTTCATTTATTGAAGGCAATGAAATGCGTTTATTGTTTGGGTCGAAGTATTAAAACTGGTTTTGTAAACTGACCAGAAAAGAGATTTCTTCCAAAGGGAGGTTTTCGCTTTTCCCATTTTTTTAAATTTCTTTAAATTTACTTTTCTGTGAAATCAACTGAAAATAAACGATTTTTGACCCCCACCCAGGTCAAACAAAGAGGTTTTCTAAACTTAGTTCTTATAACGCCTATCAGACTAATCTTATATTTTTCCATTTAATTTACTGCCCATTATTCCTCATTTTACTATCAATTGTCCCACTGTGCGGCAAGGACAATGAACAATGAATGAATTGAATGATATGAATTGAAAAAAGCATTCGCGGTAGGGTTTGGTTTGGTTTCTATTCCATGTTAACACAATCGCAAACACACACACACACACACACACACACACACACATGCACACACACACGTATATGTAGTTCAGAATGTTTTCCATCCTACGTAGAAATGTTTCCGAAACTATAACAATGAAACCATTAATCTGAAATAAAAACGAAGCGAAAAATAATTCCATGCCACCCGACAGAAACACATTTGAAACGATAGACAGCCAGACAGACACATTGACACATCCGACAATAAAAACGTCCTGGGTTCCATTCCATTCTATTCTGTCTAACCATATCTTGCGTTGTACAACAGAGGATAATGGCGACACCACCGCTGTCTAACAACGGTTTCAAATTATTTAAGCCACAGCATTGTGCCACTACTGGTTGCTTGGTGTAGCAACTTAACGGATACGAACAAAAAATAAAGTTCCGCCGTAATTATTAGATACATTTGGTGGTCTTAGCATAAGTTTTCTGTTTTTTTTTTTTTGTTTTTGTAATACGAAGCCAGTTGTTGGCTGCAACAATTAAATAGAATAAATTCTCAAAAAACAAATAAACTGTTACTTGGTACAATATCGGGTGGATAAGGGCGGGGAATCGGGGGTATTGTCACATCATAGTATAACTGAAGTGGAAATTGTAGACTTTTACCAATTCCTTGAACTAAAAATAAATCCATTTCGAAGTGAAAATATTTTGCAGTGAAATCATTTTGCTGTAACAGAAAGTAAATTCGGCGAAAGGTATGATAGGAATTGGAATAAGGATAAGAGCAGTTATTTTATACTTTTGGCAATGAAAACTTGGGCAACTATTAGAAGCGCGAAAATTATTTCTTTGAATAGCAATGAATTTAGAGAAGCTTATGCTGAGGGACTGAGCTTCGCTGGTGGCAACATTTGAGGATGGTTAAGGTCTGTCTAAAATGACCACCATAGATGCTCATTATACGGCATTTTTAGAAACTATCATCTTGAAATTAACTCTGCAAACGATGGTATGTTAAAGATTTCACATAGAAAATTTAAAAAATTGTAATACAGGGTGCCCGTCGGGAAGGTATACCTACTTTGTTTTGCCGCCATTTTGGTAAACATTAGTCTTGACAATTCATACTCGCCAGTCGTAAAGTAGAGACGTGGCAAATTTATTGTGGAAAAATATTTGATAAACTAACGTGTTTCAATCGTTAAAACATTTTATCAAAATCACCCATCGATTAATGTGACGATGAGAAAGTTACGTGAAATTTTTGGGAGAAACAACGTGCCAACAAGACGCACTATTTATTGTATAGTGAATGATTTCGAAGAAAGAGGGTCTGATAGAGCCAAGCATGGACCACAACGTACTGCAGGATCAGCTGAAAACATTACTGCTGCTCAAGAAAGTGTTCAAAACAATCCATCAACCTCAATACAACGCCGTGCTCAGGAGCTTGATCTTCAAAGAACAACTTTGGCCACAGTTTTGCACAAGGATTTGCATTCATTTCCATTTAAGATTCAGTTGACACAAGAGCCAATATCCTATTGGCTTATACAGCTCGCCCACGACAACCCCGATTTTCTTGAAAAACTCATGATGAGTGACGAGGCACATTTTCATTTGAATGGAAATGTGAATAAACAGAATAGTCGGTTCTGGGCAATGGAAACCCCTCAAATTATTAATCAGTCAGCTTTGCATCCATTAAAAGTGACAGTTTGGTGTGCAATTTGGTCAGGAGGAATCATTGGAAACTGAAAACTTCTTTGAAACTGAAAACGGCGTAACGGTAGCTATCAATGGGGAGCGATATCGTGATATGATTGAAAACTTTTTAACGCCACAACTGCATGCTTTGGGCTTGATTAACATGTGGATTAACAACAAGGCGGTGCCACATCGCATACAGCCAGAATTACAATGGAATTACTGCAAGACTTCTTTCCACAGCAAGTTATTTCAAGAAATGGTGATGTTGATTGGCCTCCACGGTCGCCTGCTCCGGACTTCTTTTTGTGAGGATATCTGAAAAGCAAAATTTATGCAAACAAACCAAAAACGCTTAAGCAACTCAAACAAAATATTCGTGATGAAATTAATGAAATACCGCGTGAAATGGGTGAGAATGTAATGAAAATTGTGCTCAAAAGAGCTCGCATTTGTGAGGCTAACAAAGGCGGACATTTATCTGACATTGTTACCACCAAACCATTTTCTCAAGTTTGGAAATAGAAAATAGTCTGAGAGAGTTAAATCTGGCGTGTAAGATGCGTGATGAAGTAATGCGAATCATAATTCATTAACTTTGGTCGTCGCTATAGTGGATAACTTCATCACCTAAACGCTGCAATAAATTAGCATAATATTCACCGTTGATGGTTTTTCCTGCCTGAAGATAATCAATAAAAATAATCCTAAGCTATAACATTGCCTGCAGATGGGAAAACAGATGCAGATGCGGATGGAACCCTTTTTCGCCTTCTTTGGACACGATTCTCCCACACCAATCCACTGCTTTAATTGTTCTTTTGTCTTAGGTGTGAAGTGGTGGACCCATGTCTCATCCATGGTTATAAATTGAACGCAAAAATTCGATTTTACTGCGGTGAAACATCGCCAAACACACTACTGAAACATCTTCGCGTCACTGTTTTTGCTCTATTGAAAGCAAGCGCGGCACCCATCTTGCGCACAACTTTCCCATCTTCAAATCTTCGGTCCATATACGATGTATAGCACTTTTTGAAATGCCTATAATTACAGCTAGTTTACGCACGATCATCCAATACCATTTTGTGGATTTTCTTAACTGTGTCAGGCGTGAACACCTCAATTGGTCATGCACTACGGTGTTCGTCTTGGCAGGTCGTACGGCCTCGTTTAAACTCTGCTACCCAATATTGTATAGTTGCAAACGAAGGAGCAGACCCCTCCAGAGTAGAATCTAGCTGGGTTTTAATATTGGTTGGACTGAGACCTTTCAAATAGAAATATTAAATTACATAACGGTGAAGAATTTTTTCCATGTTTACAAATTCACTGAGATTATTTACTTTTGATGGCTCAAATAAAATTACTAAACAACGTACCGCCTTGAAACTTAAAACTTATATTTTGTAAGGTTGCCACTTTTCACCAAAATCATTTTTTACGTCAAGTCGGCTAGTTTTGGGACCTCCCTCGTTTCGGCTTAGGAATAAGTAAGTTCACATACAGTGTTGCGCAAAACAAAAGCAACAAAATGTACTCCAGACTATAAATATATAATTTTCATAAAAACTAAATATTTAAAACAAAGCTTACCATTTATTTTCACAGAGATATTATTAAGCTATAAAACCAATACATTACAACAACAATAACACTTGCGTTTAAAAGAAATATGAAAAAATGTACAGCAGAGCCGGAATTCACTTGCGCAAAACAATAGCAACAAAATCAATATTTTGTGTATCCGCCCTTGTTTTTAATAACATCTTCGCACCTTTTTGGGATCGAGGCAACTAATGAACAAAAACAATCCTCCGGAAGGTTTTCCCACTCAGTTTTCAACTTGTTGAATAGCTCCTCTTTGTTGGAAAACCGATGTCCTGCCACTCTCCTTTTAAGGATGCCAAAAAGGTTTTCAATAGGATTCAAAGCAGGTGATTGTGCCGGCCAATCAAGAGTTTGAATCCTATTGTTTGTTAGCCACTCTTTTGCCGCTTTGTTTTAAATATTTTGTTTTTATGAAAATTATGTATTTACAGTCTGGAGTACATTTTGCTGCTTTTGTTTTGCGCAACACTGTATAAACCGATTCAAAATTGAGTAAAATGCAGAATGACACCTATTGTTGTAAGGAATTAGCTTAAACTTGCTTCTTATAATTGGAATATAGGAGAGCTTTAGGCACTCAGTGAACTTACGTACGTCCCTATTGTAGACTCTTTGAAGAAGACCTATAGTTTAGCAAATACTCCAAACGCCAGTTTACTAGAGTTGTCGACATTTCATCCACTCACATAGGCTTACGCCTAAATGTATTATTAAAATGAATGAGAAATGCTCCCGTCATGTTTCAATTTCAATCGAACAATTTGCCAGAGTTTTCTAAAAACGCCTTGCTATCGCCATAAAAGAAATCCACTTAGATTTGATGCTAATGTTAAATGAAATTTCTGTAAA
Organism: Philornis downsi; assembly: GCA_019455685.1. Classification (NCBI taxonomy): domain Eukaryota; kingdom Metazoa; phylum Arthropoda; class Insecta; order Diptera; family Muscidae; genus Philornis; species Philornis downsi. Next base: position 2,260 of record JAHXMU010026314.1, on the reverse strand, counting down.
ACACTTGAATAGTCTATTTTCAATTTAAGTAAATCTTCATTTTCCGAGAGAAAATAAAAATTCCACTAAAATCGTGATTATGGCAACCAAAATATTGTGCGAAAATGTTGCGTACCATTACTCAGTTAACCCAAACGCTGTATATTAATGCGCTTCGTCACGTCGATGACGGTGTATAGCTCAATCAGCTCATGATTCTTACTCTACCTATATTCTCCGCTAATGATGATGGGCTCCTTTATTGTATGGAGCAATTTTGATTTCAAAGCTCGCAGATCTGGTTTATATGGTTTTTGTATATCAAGAGGGGGACTTTGTTTAGGCCTAAGCTAAATTTAAAATTATCGATCATTTTTAGAAATCAAACAAAAACATTCATCAAGAAACATTCAAGTTTAATTAATGTGTTAAATATGTACATAAAAAAATGGAATATCGTTTAAAAGGTTGTTCATTTAGTGGTCTCAAAACCTCGACAAACCTCTGGCAAGGCTGTCACCTGTTAAATACCGGTCATTTGGAGTGTTGTTTACTTAGTGATAGATTTGCCACTTACGAATACGGATCGTTCAACAACCGAAGAACACGTAAAAATTGGTAAAATTTACTACAAAAATGGCGACTCAAACGTGGACACTTTTCGTTCATTACGAAGTGATTATCGAACAATATTTTCTTTATCGATAAAGATCATCAGAAGTGATTCTAGAGAATCCTTGCAGCCGGAAAAAGTGGCTGTTTGGTGCGTATTATGGTCTATAGGTGTCATTGAGTCGTATTTTTTGGGAAGTTACCTGAAAAGGAATCACTGCTGCAACCAATCGAGAGGCGGTCATTTAAATGACATTGTATTTCATACATAATGGCAGGGTTCAGGCATTATAATGAAATAAAAGTTTCAACGAAATCATTGCTTTATGTGTGTTTTATTTAACATTACTTGAAAACGAAAAATGGATAATCCTGTATTATCAAACTTTATTAAAAATTAATTAAAAGGAATTTGCAAACGTTCGGTGGGCGTACCGTATGTAACATTAAGCTCAATTTGTACTTGATGTTACTCCTTTCGCCTACGTTTGCGTTAAACTTATTGTGAATTGTTAATAATAATAATAATAAGACAATATGTAACAAATGCCACAAATTTACACTTGCAACTGTCATTAAATGAATCCGAAAATTTGTTAATCAGCATAGTACAAGCGGTAAGCATCACAGCTTCCTAAATAAACTTACGTTGAATTGAAATTAATCAATCACTTTCGTAATTTCTTTCATTTTAAACTGCAAGTAAATAATTTCTCATACCTTTTGAGAAACTTTTTGATTCAAGATGTATCATAAAATTCATCAGCATCTCGACTTGACTTCATGGCAGTATAAAAAGATTACTTCAATTCAAAAAATGTAGTCCACAACCTTCGCTACAAATTTCCAAAAGGATACAGTGTCAATTAATTACAGCAATTACAGCACAGCAACTTAATTGCAGCAATAACAACAGCAGTCAATTTGCCCAGTATACATTGACACCGCACCAGCTCTCTAATCACTAAATCCTTTTTTTGTATTCAGAATTATTCCCAATAATTTTAAGCGATATGAAA
>JAHXMU010026313.1:67707-91823 GCA_019455685.1 Philornis downsi | reverse complement strand
CTGTCTTCTACTCCAGACAATTCGCCGAAGCGAGCAATAGCACGATAAACGAACATTCTTGATATTCCGAGTGGTTTTAGCAACTCGAAAATTTGGCCAGCACTCTTTCCGCACTTATGCAACGCTATTACGCCGACTCGATTCTCTTTAACGCCCCACTCCATGTTAATAGATTGCAAACTGAAACCAAACTGACTAGTATTCTTCACTAATCAGTGCATGTGTTCTGAAAAAAAAGTTAACGGTTCTATTCCCACAAGAAGTTTTGAACGATAAGCGCTGGAAATTGTGTAACAGAACATATGGCAGGACTATGTATGTATATATATATATGCCGTAACTCATACGACTAGCCACAGTTAGCTAGTTTCTATCTTCCAACCATATTCCATTTCGATAGCTTTTGCAAAACGATATGCTTCCACACACCTGTAAACAATGTAACAAACCGAGCCTTGTTAAAAAATGAGCGCGCTGTCGCTAATGGTTTGGTTGCTACAGCAACGTGAAAGTGGTAACTCTTTGAATGACTACCTCTAGCAAAAATCTCTAGAAATATGCTGTGCTGGTGATCGAAAGGACTCCTCTAACAACACAATATTTATTATGCAACATACATGAAATGCTTTGCCAAATGCGAGTATGTGGCATTTCCATCCACAGTGCAGTGCAAACTATTTCAATTCATTTACGGTGCGTCCTGCAATTTTCACAGATTTAGTACATCCCTCGAAGCTTTTTCTTAATTTATGCAATATTGTACAAGTGAGCACTTGTTTTGAACACCCCTCAAAATCATTCAATTATGATGTGCAACGATTAGTTGTACACATACAAAGAAGCTATCTTACGTATAATCCATAGTACACACACACATGTGTGCTAGAACACCAGTTTAATGTATTGATGTGCACACGCACACACACACACATACACACACACACACTCAGGTAAATATATCATTAATTTAAGAGAACATACTACACACACACACACACACACACGCGCCTACAAGCTTATCGTTTCGACATTTTGAATTGAATTAAATGACTGTTATTCTTTTGGTTGTCATTTTATCAAACACCATTGGAAATTTGAATAATATTAAATTTAGAATATCTTGTCCTCCATCACAGAGATACACACACACGTACACACAAAAACATATACACGTTTACACTACCTCATAGCCACTACCACATCATGATAAAGTAGAAAAACACGGCTTCAACAAATTTTAGTATGATAGCAATTTAATCGTATAAACACTTTTAAACAATAAATTTAAATCGTATATCCTAATAGCATTAAGGATTTGGAATATTCGAGCTCGTTATATCGTGTATGAGATAAGCTCAGCATGATATTGAAAGGATTTGCTAACTTAGAGTAATGATACCGTTTCTCTGTAGTGAAAAAAGAAAAAAACAAAATAAATTATATAATAATGTTATACTATAATTTATGGAATGTATCAAAAACCTGGGAAGTAAATTAGCTATTGATGTTAGGTGCGCAACCAAGTTGCCGCTGTTTTTCAGTAGATGGCGCCAGTCTCAATGATTGAGAAGATTGCAGCAACTTTATGTAGCTTTCGACCACTGACTCTGGTTAAATATGGCATCACTGGAGTTTTCTTTGCAACTTTCCTCATTGTAATCCCCAAAATATTAGGTGCGCAACCAAGTTCCCACTGTTTGCCAATAAATGGTGCCAGCTGTAAGTGCCAATCGGTTCTGCCATAACCTAAACGTCATGAGCCAAACTTAGGCATATAGTAAACATACCGCCTCGGTACAATAGTGATTTTCTTTTGACGTCATATTCTTTTGATTGTGTGAATATGTATGATTTTGCGCCAAATAATCATCATATGTGGGAAGTATTGATTTTCTTTTTTCAATCGAAGAAAACGGCGGCTAAAGTTCATCGAAAGCTTCAAAACATTTACGGAGATGTTGCTTTAAGTGAAACAACGTGTCCAGATTGGTTCCGTCACTTCAAAGGCAGTGATTTTGATGTTGGCGACCGTTCGCGAGCAGGAAGACGAAAAACCTTCGAAGACACTGAATTGACAGCATTGCTTTATGGGGATCCATGTCAAAGGCAGCCAGAGTCTGCTTCGGTATTAGAAGTTACCCGCCAAGCCACTTCCAAGCGATTGCATGCGTTGGGAATGATTCAAAAGCAGGGAACTTTGTTTCTTTATGAGTTGAAGCCATGGGACGTTGAACGTCATTTTTTCGCCTGTGAACAACTTCTTTAGCGGCAAAAACAGAAGGTTTTCTTCATTGTATTGTAACGGGTGATGAAAAATAGATTCATACAGCGGTCATGCTTCAACGTCGTCTCTTCGGCCGAATATTCGCGCTGCGAAGGTGGGACCAGGTCGGTGTTATTTATTACGTTTAAAACCAAGCGAAACCATCACTGGCGATCGGTATCGATTTCAATTAATGCGATTGAGCCGAGCTCTTCCCGAGAAATGACCACAATACACGCAGAGGCAGAAGCTGAGTGATTCCTCAGCATGACAACGCTCGGTTTCACGTGGTCAAGCCCATCTAGAAACGTTGAAATGGGAAGTATTATTTCATCCGCCATATTCACCAGATATTGTGTCATCCGTTTATAACTAGTTCTATTCGATGGCACACGGTCTGGCTGACCAGCAGTTCCACTCATATGACGACTTCAAGGAATGGCTAGATTCGTGGATAGCCTCAAAAGATAAACAGTTTTACAGTGACGGAATTCAAGCTTTTCCAGAAAGATGGCAAAAATTAGTAGCTATCGATGGGCAATACTTTCAATAAATTATTTGTAGACATGTTGTCATAATAAAGTTTAATTTTTATAAAAAAAACAGCGAGAACTTAGTTGGGCACTTAATGTGTATATTATCATAATCTACTTGAAGACATGTATACCAGCTGAAATAATAGTGGTCTAAATCAAGAAACCAAAAATTGAGATATGCACTTTTCAGACAATGCATTAATCGGATCTTTGATTTTCAGAAGCCCGTTTTTATATATTCACAAAGAGGAATAAAGAATGATGTGACATTTAATAAGGCAAAACAAAAAATGACATCAAGAAGGAAACGTTTAAAGAATCAATCATCTTCTGATCAAATGTATTTTTAATGATTGAGTTACAATTCAGTGGCTACCACGTGTTTGGCTGGTTCTCTGGCACACACATTCTATTACAGCCAGGATTTGATAATGAGCTATATCGGGTCATCCTTTCCGCGACCTAAGTTACCATAATAAGTGCCCGATTTTTCAAAATTCAATTTCTTCCCTGTAACTCCATCTGCTTCTTCTGTCCAATGAATTGTAGTTCTTTGTAGAAAAAAGAACTGTAAAAATCTGACCGATTAAACACGCCTTCCGCATGTAATTATTATTATTACTCGGGTTCAATCCCAAATTTGCTAGCTATCGGTCGTGGTGGAATGGTAAGTACATGCGGCCTTCGTTTACATGAACCCGGGTTCAATCCCACATATAGCTACCTATCATTATTTGAGCGACAGTCACCTCGACATGTCTGACGAACATTTCGCATAGTTGAGTAATCCACAAGTCTGGTTAATGTTTCTCAATCCCTAAAATTCAAAATTGTCATTAAACTGAATGTTCCTCTGAGAGAATTTAGAAATAGAATAAGAGAAACTCTCCCAAAACTCATTCATGGGATGCCAGAGAATTTATTTATTTTTCTGTTTGCGTATAGCATAGTGTCTGCGCAGATGCACTTCTAATTAAAAGGTATCTTCATTTCGCAACTTTCATATAAATTAGGAATTTTGACGCATTTACTATAGAAATTCGGGGTTTTAAGTGCACTTACAGAAAAACTTCTTCTCAGACACATCTCGCATTTCGTACATATGTAGTTACATAGTTACGCTTAGTCTCACCTCAAATATTTTTTACTTTTGGAGGTGTCTTCTTAGATACTTTTTATATAGAAATATGACCTCTCAGTCATTTTTGGTTTAGAAATACGCGTCTAGTGAGGGCGTTTGCTATGGAAAAGTAGCTTCTCAGGTGGATGGAAAGGTATTTAACAGAAAGCATTCTCACAGAAATGTTTCCTGTAGATAACTGTTCTTCTCAGATGCATTTCATATATTCGTATAATTGTCTGTTTTTAAAAGTTTTTCCTGTAGAAAAGTTTATTTTCAATAGAAATAGAACTTTCCTAGAAATTTTTTTAGCAAAAGCAGTTCTCTCATTAACTTTCTGGTAGCAAACTGTCTACTGAGACGCTTTGTATGTAGTAAAGCGTCTTTCAGACAGTTCTCGTATAGAAATGTGCTACCTTAGATGCTCACGATGTATAAAAATAGCAAATTAACTTATCAGAAAGTCTTCATATAGAACATTGACATTTTACATGGGAAATTGTAACCTGATAAGACTTTTGCCAAAGACTCTAGCATAGAAAACAATTTTGGAGTTTTTGTTCACGCGAAAAGATGACTTTTCAGGTATTTTCCATTTAAGATGACAAATTTTCAAACATTTTCCATATGAAGAAGTATCATTTCAGGCGCTTTTGATACAAATCTACCAAGACTCTTTTCTAGAATACTTTATAATTTTGTTCCTAGCGAAAGTGCATCAAAACAAATTTTGAAACAATAGCCCGGAAAGAGTGTCTTCTTAGGAATTTTCTACATAAGACGACGTTCTTCCAGACATTTTTTGTATAGAGACGTACCTTTTCACGTGCTTTTGATACAAATCTACCAACACACTTTCCTAGAATGTATTATAATTTTGTTCGTAGAGAGTTTGCAGCCAAGCAATTTTCAAACATAAATTCCGCAGGAAAAAGTGACTTCCCAGGCATTTCCCACATAAAAGCATGTCATTTTAGACATTTTCTGTATCAGGCGCATTTGATACAAATCTACGAAGACACGTTCCTAGAATACATTATAATTTTGTTCAGAGAAAGTGCATCCAAACAAATTTTCAAACATAATTTCCGCACAGAAGAGTGTCTTCCCAGGCATTTTCCACATAAGAGGACGTTTTTGTAAACATTGTTTTTTTTTTTGTACGGAGAAGTGTCTTTTGATACAAACACTTTCCTAAAATAAATTATAATACATTATCCTTTCAATATCAGACTTCTCAGGCATTTTTCACATTTGACATTTTCCGTATGGAGAAGTATCTTTTCAGGCACTTTTGATGCAAATCTAGCAACGCACTTCCCTACATACTTTTTTTCGCAGAGTGTTTGCATTCAAGCAAATTTTCAAATACAGGGTGGCGCAATAGAACGTGCATATTTAAAAAATAGATTAAAAAATAAATACAAAAGTTATGGTTAAAATAAATCTAAGGCATTGTAGAGTAATAGATGGAGATTATTTTTTAAAAATGACATCATCTAAATGGTGACCCTCTCTACGACGGCACTCCTCTAACCGGAAACGAAAATTATTGACAACTTTCTTGAGTAATACTGGTGTAATGGCTGCCATTTCACCACGGATATTCTCCTTGAGCTGAATGATGATTCTTGGATTATTACTGTAGACTTTGTGTTTGAGGTATCCCCACCAAAAAAACTCAAGACGCGTCAAGTCTGGACTACGTGGGGGCCATGGGATATCACCTCTTTTCGAAATCAGTCTGCCAGGGAACATCTGCTTCATCACCGCCATGGAGTCATTTGATGTGTGACAGGTAGCTCCATCTTGTTGGAACCAAGTTCTGGAATTCACTATTCTTGAACTTTCAATTTCTGGAGCCAAAAAACCGTCCAACATCTTAACATAGCGTTCCGTATTAACCGTGACGTTTTGGTCCCGCGCATTTTCGAAGAAAAAAGGACCAATTATTCCTCTGCCAAAGATTGCTGCCCATACTGTCACTTTAGGACTATGCAATGGTTTCTGGTGTTTGATTTTGGGATTTTCACTGTTCCAGTAATGACAATTTTGACGGTTTACGAACCCATTCATAAGGAAATGAGCATCGTCAGAGAAAAGGAAAATCGATTAAGCATTTCATTAGCAAATGCGAGCCTTGCTATGAAGTCAGACTCTTTCAATTCTTGTGTTAATTGCAGCTTATATGGATGCCATTTATGATCCAATGTTAAAATTCGTTGCAAACTTCTTAATAATTGTAAGACAGACGATCTCTTGCGAGTCGCCATTTGTGGATTTCCTCGTACTGACTCCATAACTCTCTCAACATTGTCTTCGGTCCTAGATGTTCTTGGGCGACCATTCGCTTGTGGTTTAAATGTTGAACCGGTCTCTACAAAAAGCTTCACCCATATTTTAGTATAATTGGCGCTCGGAGCTTCACTAATTCGCCGTAGTCCATATTCAGCACAATATAGTCGCCTAGTAGCAATATATGAACGAGAGTTCTCGTAAAATATGCGCACGCAAAATAAGCGACGCTTCCCATCGAAGTGATTCATAGCGACCAAAACTCCATGAGCCCGCCAACCCAACGATGTAGGCGCCCCCCCGCCCGCGCCTTTTCTACTCCGCAAAAGAAATGATTCAATATGCACGTTCTATTGCGCCACCCTGTATTAGTTTCGCAAGGAAAAGTGATTTCTCAGACATTCTTTACATAAAAGGGCGCCTATTTAGACATTTTCTGTATGGAGAAATATTTTTTAGGCACTCTTTTACAAATCTACCAACATACTTTCCTAAAATAAAAAAATTAAGTACATCCAAACAAATTTTCAAATATAAGTTCTGCAACGAAAACTGACATTTTTCACATAAGGGGACGTCCTTTTATACAATTTCCATAGGCAAAAATATCTTCCTTCTCAGGCGCTTTTGATACAAATCTACTTCACTTTCCTAGAATACTCGCACATTCCTATAAAATAAGTTCCGCACGGAAAAGTGTCTTCTCAGACATTTTCCACATAAGAAGACGTTTTTTTAGAAATGTTCCTTTTTGGAGAGGCATCTATCTATTCAGGCGCTTTTGATAGAAATCTGCCAACACACTTTCCTAGAATACATTATAATTTTGTTCCTAGAGAAAGTGCATCCAAGCAATTTTCGTTTTGGCTAATTTACAGTTTCCAAATGGAAATATGTGCTTAAGCTCTCCAATTTTGCAGAATAGAGAATTTTCAGATTACTTTCATAAGAAGCTTCAATAAAACACATTTTGCTCTCAATGGACGGTTTGTGATAAATATTTTGTTCCAAACATAGAACTGTCTTGGTGATAAATTTACTGACAGACATTTCTTATACAAAAAAAAAATACAAACGCACTGTTCATAGAGAAATTGCCACGAAATTGTAAAACTGAAATAGTGCAGGGTCTTTTGGATACCACCTAAATTTCTATAGTTTCAATGATGCCTGTAAGAATCTCCCCCGTTCACTAAAATCTCTTATGATTTCTCGAATTTCCAAACATTTTTTTTAAATACTGAATAAAAGTTAATCTTGCTCAACGGAAATTTAATTGTCTCCATTTCATTGAAGTCAATTTAAAACTGAAATTGCTTATTTAATTTGGCGTAATAAGGCGCGCGAGAAAAAAAAACGGTGTGGAAACGCGGCAAACAAAAAAAAAGAGAAACATATTATTAAAATTATAAATGTGATATCTGGGGCTGTGACAACAGCTTTAGCAACACCATCGCTGGAAAAGTGCGAGCACGGTGACTTGCACAGGACTCGGTGCACACATTTGTGGCAATGACTTCTTATGGAATGGAATGGAATTAGTATGCGTCGGCCGTTAAAATGGACCCAAAATGCAAATAATGATAATGATGATATTTAAACTGTTGTGGGACTCAGAAACCAAATTACTTGTGAAAATGTCGGTTGGTCGATTGCTTCGCTTCCCTCCTGGCTGCTGGTTAATGCGAATTGGTCGTCCGTTCACAAATGTAAGTTTGAGTCTTTTTTCCCTGTCATTTGGTGTGAAATAATACTTGTGCGAGGGAGATTGAAAATGAGCAAGAAAAAAAAACGTAATTTAAATTTGTCCACACATCTACTAGTACGACTACGACAACGGCAACGACGACGACGATAATGACTGCGACTGCGACAGAACACATGCAACAGAAATGAAACAAAATTACTTTTACTACTACTGAACTGATAGCATTTGATGGTGTTGTTGATGGTTCAGTTTGTTTTCAAGAGCTGCTTTAATGAAACGGAATGGTTTGGAGTTGGGGTTGGGGCTAGTATTGGGCAGAATGGCTGTTGGTTGGTTGGTATGTACGAGTATGTTGGTACTAGTAGGTTGGCTGGTGCTTGAAGTGCTCCAAGCGAGAGTAATAAACACTTTCAAAAAGCCGAAAAGTATGCAATATGCTTACAATCATTATCATGAGATATGCACGGCAGGTAGTTGCCATATTGTATGGAATTTAATTTAGACGGGAAACGGAATTGTAGATTTGTAAAACAATGGTTTATTAAGAGATTGTAAAATCACATTTTGTGATTGTTGGATAGTTATGTAACTAATTGAATATTATATACTTCACTAGGACTTGTTGGAAATTACTTTTGCACTTAAAGCTGTGAATGACAGATTCAAGGGCTGCCCCAAAATTGGCGGACCTAACAAAGAAGACACGAAAAAGTTGCAGAATATTTTCTTTATTTTTCAACATAGTCTTATTTCATTTCGATACACTTTTTCCAGCAATATTCAATTGCTTCTATACCCTGTTCATAGTAAGAATTGTCAAACTTCTTAAAATAGCCATCAACCGCAGACTCTACCTCTTTATTGTTGATAAATCTTTTGCCGCCGAGCCATTTTTCCAAGTTTTAGAAATAGAAAACAGTCCAATGGAGCTAAATCTGGCGAATAAAGTGCTTGATGAAACAATTCAAACTTTAATTTATTATTTTTGGCCATCGCAATAGTGGATGTGTGAACTACAGCATTGTCTTGATGAAACAACACTTTCTTTTTCGCCAAATGCGGCCTTTTTCCATAATTTCGTTATCTAAATGCTGCATTAAATTAGCATAATATTCGCGTTTTATGGTTTTGCTTTGTGAAGATAATGAATAAAAATAATCCAATGTACATCCCAAAAAGCAGACGCCATGACCTTGCCTGCAGATGGAACCGTCCTATCCATCTTTGGGCACGCTTCTATCGTTCACGCCTACTGCTTTGACTGTTCCTTTGTCTCAAGGATCCATACTTCATTCATGGTTATAAAGTGCCGCAAAACTCCAGTGAAACATCCCCAAACATTCTACTAAAACATCTCAACAATGCTGTTTTTGCTTTATTGAAAGCAAGCGCGGCACCCACCTTTTGCACAGTTTTCTCATCTTCTAATCTTAGGTCAATATACGATATATAACACTTTTTTGAATGCCCATCGTTTTAGCTAGCTCACGAACCTTCAGCCGACGATCATCCAATACTACTCTGTGCATTTTCTTAACCCGTTCTTAACCGAGTCGACCACTACGGTGTTTCCATAATTTCATCACGTAAATATTCGCTGTTAATGGTTTTTCTTTCCTGAAGACAATCAATAAAAATAATCGTTTAAACTCTATTACCTAATAATTTACATTCGTAAACGAGGGAGCAGACTGCCCAGAGTAAAATCTAGCTCGGCTTTAATATTAGTTGGACTGGACCTTTCAGAGGGAAGTATGGAATGACATAACGGTTTACAATTATTTCCATGTTTACAAATTCACTGAAATCGTTTACTTTTGATGGCTCAAATAAAAATAATAAACAACGAGGGCCCTTGAAACTTGCCACTTTTCACCAAAATAATTTTTTTTCGAACTACTGGCACCGTCTGTACGTCAAGTCGGTTAGCTTTAGGAACCACCTCGTATGTGCGGAATGGTTTATCTGCGAGACTATCGTATTTACAGTGACAGGCGCTGAAAGTGTTATCAACTTCATGCTGCTGTAGCGACCAAACGGCAAATGACAGCCCGCTCACTTTTTGAAAAGCATTTCTTTCAGCCTTTTATATTATGTACAAGCATAAGGAAGCATATCGTTTTACGTCACAGTTACAAAAAAACAGTGGAAATGGAATTTTAACGCAACTGTGTTATTGCTTTGCATTTGACTTAAAATCGCAATAATTCGTTGTTAATGAGTTATGACATTTACGTTTGAATAACATGTTTGTGTGTTGGACCATTGCATGTTACCGTGATACTGGCAGCATCAACAACGTCATGGAGGTGGAAATTTAAAAACAGCAACATCGCCACAAATAGTTACAAAGATGAAGGACAAAATTTAACGTAATTCACGACAAAGTACGACAATGTCAATGTGTCTGCTTGTTGCATGGAGTGCATACTAAAAATGATACGATTGAGGGTCTAAATTACAAAAAGTTCAAGATTTAACACCTGCATAAAAGGAAGTTCGCCTAACTAGAGCAATGGTATTAAAATACTTGCACGTTAATTGCGAGCTTGAAAATTGGGCAACATATGAATAAACAAAACGATTTATGTACATGGTTAAAATGCAAATCAAAAGATATTTTAAACAAACGAATTCCTCTGCGTAATCAAGCGTTTGCAGCATTATTGGTATGGACCGCGGCAATTGCCACAGGATGCTCACCACTCCTTTTCATTGAACTGGAAGTAAATCCCACGTAAAAAGATTTTAAATGATGCTTTATTACCATGGGCGTATAAATTATTCAGTAGGAACAGAGCAGCACCCCACAAAGCACCCAACGTTTTTTATAAAGACCAAGTTTCTAGCTTGATTTCTTATTCATTGGTTAGTTCATTTTGGAGGCCACAGTATTAACTATATGTACAAAAGATTGAATGGGATAGCGTACGTATTTTCAATTTTTTTTTTCAAAAAGTATTTATTTATTTATTTATTTAACAAAAACTATCTTGTCCCCTTCAAAGTAATCGTCCTCAGATATAATACATTTATGCCAGCATTTTTTACAATCCTAGAAACACTTCTGAAACGCGCTTTTTAGTATTGCCAACAGCTCCTGTTTCGGTTTTTCTTTTATCTCCTCAATCGTAGCAAAACGCTTTCCTTTCATCGGTGTCTTCAATTTTGGGAAGAGGAAAAAGTCAGCGGGGGCCAAGTCCGATAAATACAGTGGTTGAGGCATGATATCGGTTTTGTTTTTGGCCAAAGACTCTCGCACAAGCACCGATGTGTGAGCTGGTGCGTTATCATGCTGCAAAATCCATAATTGGTTTTTCCACATTTCTGTGCGTTTCTGCGTTTCGTACTTCGCGCAAACGGCGCATAACTTCAAGGTATTATTCCTTATTGACCGTACGGCCTTGTGGCAAGAATTCATGATGCACTACACCATTTCAATCGAAAAAAAGTGAGCAAAACCTTCACATTTGATCGAACTTTACGTGGCGCGGTCTTGGCTCTTCTGGACGCTTCCATTCGGATGATTGGGCTTTGGTTTCAATGTCATAGCCATACACCCGTGATTCTTCACCAGTTATGATTTTTTGAGGAAATCTAGATAGTCATTGACGACGTTCAACAGCTCCTGAGCGATGTCCATACGACGTTGTTTTTGCTCAAAATTTGGCAATTTCTTTTTCGCTGCCGCACGTTTCATGCCTAAAATATCCGTAAAAATTGCTTGGCATGAGCCGAACGGTATGCCAACACTATCAGCAACCTCTCTAACAGTGACTCGACGATTATCCAAAATCATTTTCTTCAGTTGTTGACGTGCTCATCGGTTGTTGACGTGCTCGGGCGACCAGGACGAGCATCGTCATTGACATCTTCTTGGCGTTCCTTAAACCGGAAGGTTTAAGGAGCAGAACACAATTGAACTTGTGTTCTGCTCATAGTAGACTCGCCAAACGCCACATTCAACATTTCAAATGCCCTTGCACCTTTAATTTTCATTTTTTACACAAAACTTAATACAGTTTCTTTGATCCATTTTTTCGAATAGTAAAAAATCGAAGAGCACACCAAAACACGACTAACCTTTTTATCTGTCAAAAACAAACTGACAATCAAAAATGGCTGATATTGTCAACATATGCGACTATAATAGACATGTGTACCAACATAACAGAAAAAAATGCGAAAATCGAATATACGTAACTCACGAAATTTGAAAATATCGGTTATTTTTTGATCACATTCGTATGCAGCGTATAAAACCTTCCCGGACAGCTAAAGGTGACCGAGCTAAAGGTGGCTTCACCGAACAATCACATATTTTTTTAGAATTTGAAACGTTTTAATGATGCACTGAAATTTTTAAATGGAAAAAACCAAAATTGACAAAATTGCAACATTTTTAATGGGTAACACGTAATCGTAATCGTGGTTTCGAGCTTCAATACCAACCATCCATCTTTCCTTGGTTGGCGGTCGCCTCACCACGGGTAGTCAAGAGAGTCAAGAGGGATTATTGGGGTTTCGACTCCCACAATTTCAAAATGAAATCGTGTCATTTTTGCGGTAAATAAATTTTACCAAATGGCCGTAAAGTGTTGGCTATTGGGAAGTGTAAGAAACTAGAATACAATGATGATAATTTGCGGTCAGTTTTACATTTATGGACTACTAGTGGAGTTGGTAATGCGATATATTATTCTTCAGATTGTTGTGTGATTTGAAGGGCTATCAAACTTTTTTTTATTTTATGTTTTATTTATTTTTTTTTTTTCGAGTGAATACTTTTCACATCTTACTGGCATAGATTTGAGACAAATACTCTACACTAAAAGATATATTTTGGGATAATTTTGTTTCGTTATGAGTTAATTTTCCCAAGCTTAGTCCATTGACACGTAAAAGATATGTTTTAGATTAAAGAGGCGAATTTTTTACCAAAAAAAAAAACAGTTTTCAATTTAAATCACGCAGGTATATTATCTCAGAAATATTTTCTATTTTAAGTTGGCAATACCGTGGCAAATCCCTCTGTCAAATTTCATATCATAAATGCCATTACCTTCTTTGGTCTTGCACGAAGGTAATTTCGGTGATTTTTAAGAAGTGAGATTGTGCTGAGCAAAAAAACTGCATTACATTTTGTTAACGAAATGGAATTTTTACTGCGGAAATATTGATGACATTGTAGAAGGTGAAAAGACTTTGAGGGAAAGGAACAATTAAAAGTGGAACACAAAGGTCGCCTCAAACGACCTTTAAGTTTTTCCTATGAAAGTCACTTTCACTAAATCCAAGATTTAGTGTTCAGCAACTATCGGTTAATATTTATGGACCTTGCAAATGATATTGACATTTCAAACTGATGAATCAATTCCGTTTTTAAATATATATTGGGTGTAAAATTTCGTTTGATATCGAAAACGCTCAATTTTTTCAAAGATCTAAAATTTTTAAGAATCTAAAATATCCCAATAGATGATTTTTGGCTACCAACATGTTAAAAAATTCATTTTTATGAAAGATGAGATATGAATTAATGATTATGATTCGAAAACAACCAATCAATCAAGTTAATCTAATGCGAAATGCGAAGTCAGACCGTAAAAATTGCAGAAAAATTATAAATTTTTACATCCGTTTCAGGAAAAAATTCGCAAAATTGATATCCCCCGAAAAACATACATTTAAGTGTTCCAAAATGGTAAAAATCTTATTAAGAAAATGCGGTAATCGAATAAAATTCTTGTAATCTTTAATATCTGGTATTAAAAGTTCCTGAACGTGCTTTAAATCTGCTGCTTAAAATGGTAGTACTTTCTTTAGATGTCACGAAAGTTTTAGAATTTTTAATTTTTGATCCAATTTAAAATAAGGCATCACGCGCTAAAATCACATTTTTAAGCAAATCACAATTTAAGCAATATTACAAGGATTTGAACATTCTTAGATGTGTATTCAATTTTCAACATTTTGTAATGCTTTAAATAATATACGGAGTTCATGGAAAACAATTTTGCGATTTTTTCCTAAAACTGGTATAAACAAATTCTAAAAGATGAATGTTTTTTTCAGCAAAATTTAAAATTTATTGAATCTTTTTTTTTTGATTTGACATGGAATGTCTGAGATATAATGCAATTTCTATACTACCTCATTAATGACATGTAATGTCATTAAACTGGAGTCAATCCTTCATGTTCATGAAAGTTCATACTAAAATGCAGATTCTACAGATATTTATTTAGTAATGGCTAAGACATGCATCACATCTTGAATTATATGAGTTGCGCCAATGTTGCAAAAAGTAGTTTTAGGCAAAATACTGGGGATAAACTTTCGTTGCCACGTTAAAATACAGAAATCGAATATTGGCATTTGGCGACATATTCTATAGTCTTTGCTTCTAATTGCTGTGGCAACATTGGCTGTACATAAAGTACAAATTTGCTGTTCATTTTGCAACATTAACGCCATCGTCCTTCGACGCCCGGGTGTTTGTTATTATGGTATGCCGCCCTGAGCGGGTGCAAGCAGGACAGGGACGAAGACGGGCAACATCAACAATCAACATTTCACACATAACGATGCACAAAAAGAGTGTTCGGGCAAAGGGAAGATGAACGAAATTGGAACAAAACTCATTTCATTACACAAAAAGCTTACAAGTCTATAGGAATGCCAGCAGTTTGCTGAAAATATGATGAGGCCGAGCAAGCAAGTAGGAAAGCGAGCTGAACCACTTTTAGCTCCCCGAACGCAGATGGTAGTGACACTAAGGGTGTCCTGGGTAAGGATGTAACCATTCGCCAAGCAAAACCAGTGCAGATTGTGCTACAATGTTAAGAGTAGTTATACTTTTTTTCATAGATGAGGCTGCATACTTATGCCATTCTAGGCACACCAACAATGGCAAAGCAGAAAAAATCGCGTACATTTAATTGCGGCATTGTGCAATGACACGATAGCATACAAGGAGGATCATTAAAATGAAACCTAGAACATTGGAACCAAAAACATGGACACCCAGACCCCGCTTCTACCCCATAGAGTGGGAGTGAAAGAGTTAGAAAGTTACAATTTGCAAAACATTTCGAGGCGAAAAGTTTATGTTTTACGTTTCCCATCTGTTTTTTTTTTTTTTTTTTTTTTGTTTCTTATATCGACAAATAGTCTATCATCGAATGTCTTTCAAGCTGCCTCAAAGCTTCCTCTGTTCGTTAGTTGTGGAATATGACATCCTGCCTTTTTAAGGTTATTACACAACTAAAAATTAAAACCTTAAATTGCTATGAATTTATAACAAATTACAAAATTACTCTATAAACTAGCTCAGCTCAACTTAGCCGGCGTTGATTATCACATCCCTTGCCAGCAGTCTCAGCCTTAGCATTGTCCTTATTCGCATCATGATCTTCCTTGTCGGCATTGCTGTGGCTGTTGCTGCTGCTGCCGTTGTTGATGCCGTTCATGACGACGCCATCATCATAACGGTTGACACACATTTCATGTCATTATAAAATTTTGTGAATAATTAACACGCTTTGTTTTGCTGAGCATCATAAAGTGCTCATCATTTTCAGCATAAAACGCACATCATCCCATCCACCATAATGCGCCACATAACTCGATTCCACCCATCTCCTTGCCCTCACACACACTGGATGGTAACTGACTGACTACACAGGTTGTACCGGCATTCGCTCGAAATCATCTGGAACTGTAAACAAATAGACCTGCAGACACGGGAATAGCAATGGAAACAAGTTAAGTTGGCACTTTGAGAGTACATTTGTTATTTATTTATATTGTTTTTTGCTTAGTTTTCAAAACTACAAGACTTTTTATACCTCACACGCTTACACCGAACTGTAGAACACACAACTACAAATACATATACTCGTATATATATAATTACACGCATTTACTCGGTCAACTCCTTCAGTAAACACGCACGCACTCAACCCCACTCCTGCTATGAAGAATGAAGTACTTAGACAGCTCTACTTTGTGTTTTCAGCTGTGTTAACTAATGTTTATTCAGGGCAAAGTTGGAAACTCTGGCACGAGAACGCCTTTTCCAATAGATTGCTCACTTTCATTATTGGTTTGAGGAGGTCACGAAAGCGTCACGGAATTTCCATTTGTTGTTATAACCACAAAAGGAAGTTATTATAGAGTTTAATTCAAATAGCTGGCTTCTACAACAATGGAATGGAGGAGTGATAGTTTGTGTGTGAACCTCAAAGAGAACAATTTAAGATTCGCCTGATACAAAAATATATGTTTATCCATTTAGTGATTTCTAAATTGCCGGTCGGGCAGGGCTGTCAGCTGTTAAATGCCTGTCATCTGAAGTGTTGTCTATTTAGTGAAAGAACGCGTTATTTAAAACGTACTATATGTCATTCAGACATTATTCAACACGACCGCCTTTGGCTTTATGGCATGAGAAGTTTCCAGAATGCGTAATTTTACGTTTTGGTGACATCAATTGGCCACCAAGATCATACGATTTAACGCCGTTATACATACTTTTTTTTTTGTGGGCTACGTCAAAAACCATGTTTACGCGGATAATACCCAAACGTTGGAGCATTTGAAAACCAACAATCGTCAAGCTATCGCCGAAATACCGCCCGAAATGTGGGGAAAAGGATCCACTACTGCAATCAATCCAGAGCCGGTCATTTAAATCTACATTGAATTTCGCTCATGAAGGCAAAGTCCAAGCATTAAATGAAATAAAAGTTTCATCGAGATCATAGCTTTATGTGTGTTTTATTTAGCTTTACTTTTGAAACCGAAAAATGAATAATAAACTCTCTGAGTATTTTATTCACATTAACATTTTTTTTTTTACTTACATATTTATAAAGTTACTGAGCAAAACATTACGAATTTGTTCGACCGTATTAAAATGTGGTCTGCCGAATATGGGTGTTGATGCCAAAATATGTATATTTTCCGATAATTTTCCAATTCATTTTAGTTTGGCATCCGCCTGGCCTCCCTAATGTTAATTGGCCGAACATCCACGGCTTGAGCGCGTAAATCACACATCCACTCAAGCTTTAATAGTTGGATTGGTGTGTGTTACAGAATGTTCTAAAGATGGCTACAATCTGTCCTATATATTCTACTAGTCGCTTTGTCATTCCCAAAATTGCAAGCTAAAACTTACTTGTTACTGTGAGTTCAAACTATCCAGTTCACATTGGTAAGCTTCCGCGAAAATTGTTCAATTTCAAATAAAGAAATAGAAATTGTGCATTCCAAATTCTAATTCCTTATGTTTTTATTCTTTATTTTTTCCTTCCTCGGTGAACAATTCGTGAGAAATATTACAAGCTTCCTTGGAATATTTCCGGCTCACACAATTGAAAACCAAAAGCCACCTTTCGCTCCAGGCAACCCAAAATTGCCTGGATCCCCACATTTACAATGGGTTTGGCTTTATTCACCTAATACACTCAATTGACGAGTAAAATCACTTATCAATTTTACTGAAATTCCAACAAGGTTCTGTCAATTGTTTATTGTTTAGCTTTCCAGTGAGAATCAGTTGCTGTTCTCGTTTTTAAAACGCCCCGTTTTCTGCAGTGATTAGCGAGGTGTGATAAAAAAATAACCATTATTTTCAATTTTTCAAAAAGTATTTATTTATTCATCAATAACTACATATATATTGTCCTGTTCTGAAACGCGCTTTTTGGTATCGCCAACAGCTCCTGTTTCGATTTTTCTTTTATCTCCTCAGTCGTAGCAAAACGCTTTCCTTTCATCGGTGTCTTCAGTTTTGGGAAGGAGCCAAGTCCGGTGAATACGGTATTGAGGCATGATTGCGGTTTTGTTTTTGGCAAAAAACTCACGCACAAGCATCGATGTGTGAGCTGGTGCGTTATCATGGTGTAAAATCCATGATTGGTTTTTCCACAATTCTGTCCGTTTCTGACGAATTGCTTCGCGCAAACGGCGCATAACTTCAAGGTAGTCTTCCTTATTGACCGTACGGCATTGTGGCAAGAATTCATGATGCACTGCGCCGTTGCAATCGAAGAAAACAGTGAGCAAAACCTTCACATTTTACCGAACTCGACGTGTTTTTTTCGGTCTTGGCTCTTCTGGACGCTTCCATTGGAATGATAGGGCTTTGGTTTCAATGTCATAGCCATACGCCCATGATTCGTCACCAGTTATGATTTTTTTTTGAGGAAATCTAGATCATAGTTGACGACGTTCATCAGCTCCTGAGCGATGTCCATACGACGTTGTTTTTGCTCAAAATTTAGCAATTTTGGAACAATCTTCGCTGCCGCACGTTTCATGCCTAAAACATCTGTAAAGATTGCTTGGCATGAGCCGAACGGTATGCCAACATCATTAGCAACCTCTCTAATGGTGATTCGAAGATTATCCAAAATCATATTCTTCACTACTTCAATGTTTTCATCTTCTCGGCCTTCCTTAAACCGGTTATACCACAATTGAACTGGTGTTCTGCTCATAGTAGACTCGCCAAACGCCACAGTCAACATTTCAAATGTCCTTGCACATTTAATTTCATTTTTTATCTGTCAAAAATAAACTGACAATCTAAAATGGCTGATATTGTCAACATATATAACAGACATGCGTACCAACATAATAGAAAAAAAATGCGAAAATCGTAACTCACCAAATTTGGAAATAACGGTTATTTTTGTATCACACCTCGTAATTTTAGGGTTGACCCGCCCGTTTGAAGAGATATTTAAAAATGCAATTACAAAATAAGTTTTCGGATTGCGAACAACGCATAAACATATTTTTTGTGGCTCATAAAATCCTGCATTTGGAAATTGCTCCGATGGAAAATATCGTCGTTCTAAACTTCTTCTTCTTCCTTTTTAGATAAATGGTCATCTAGTTACATTGGTCTACAAATATGGAAAAAATTGACTGCAGAAACGAAGCATGTTTTTTATCTAATCTGGGTGCACTGAATTCTGTAAAACACTCAATACTGACACTACAATTTTATAATCATTCATTTGACAGAAGTCTGCATTCATTGTAAATCTTCATAATAGTAGTAAGCATGTTAGGGAGATCGTGTGTTACTGATTCAAGCTAATTTTGCTTTGTGTCTGGTAAAAAAAGGATATGCAATATTAGAATCATTAAAATACGCATATTTACATAATTTTGGTTTTGCTGTCAGAAACTTGAATAGACCGTGGATACCCACAATGTTTTGCAATAGTTCCACAACTGTTTTATACAAGTGGTCAAACGGCAAGAAAATCTATTTCATTTGTTCAATTCGAGTACTTTCGAGAAAGACTGGTATGCAAGGAGATTTCACAAAATATTGTTGTGTCCTTTGTCTATGGGATAGTCGCGCTGCATGTCATCATTACGTCAGAACAGGGTAGCCAAAGAGAACTGAGTATTCACCAGGAAACATTTCGAATAAACCATTAACTGATCCAAATGACGTTATTCTTTCGCCGCTGCACATACAATAAGAACTTTGACAAGCCTCTGGACAAAGATGGTGCAGCATTTAAATATTTGATAGCGGTTTTTTCGTGAAATTTCATATGCTAAAATCAAAGAAAGTATCAGGAAGCTATTGAATGATGACAATTTTTCACAATGTTTATTGAAGAAAGAATATGCAGCCTGAAAATTCTTCAATAGCATCGTGAACAGTTTTCTTGAAAACAATAAGAGTGAAAAGTATTAACAAATTATTACGAAATTATTAAAAAATTATTACGAATTACGTGCAAGAATGTCACTCAAAATGCATTTTCTTCATTTACATTTAGATTTCTTTCCCACAAAACCTATGTGCGGTGAGCGACGGACAAGGGGAGCTTGCTCATCAAGATTTACTGAAAATTGAAAGAAATTATCAAGGATTTTGGGACAAAAGCATGCTGGGCGCTTATTGCTGGACTCTAATATGTGAAACCGAACCAACAAAATACAAACGACGTTCAAATAACGCCCTTCACTTTATTTAAAAAAAACAATAAAAACATTTTTTTTATCTTCAAACCTTCACGTGATAGAGAAAATCCAATTACAGATTCGAATTCAGCCCACCAAATTACCCTGTGAAAGATATTTGGTTACTCCAGTCCAAAAACCTTGTTGGTCAGTGTTATGTGCCTACGCAAATGTGAATATTTCGAAAAACTCCACCTACCGTAAATAAATAAAACTATGCTAAGATCATTCTAAACATCATGTAGAATACTGACATAAAATTGCATAAATATCTATCGGGTGGTTGTCCGGTCTATAGAGAACACGAGAATCAATTTATTTGTATATAGATGGGAGAGTCTTGGCCAAATAGCAATGCAAATTTTTGGTACAAAATCGTGTAAACTGGAGTAAAACCGGATAAAATCATTTTTCTTAAAGTGTGCAAGCTATGAGTACAAGATCGGCATCATAGTATGGAAGAACATTGTCCGTATAAAAAATGTAAGTTTGACTGAATGTGGAGGCATATCTAAAAAGCTCAGAATAATGGTTTTATTTAACTGGTTTCACATAGATTAGCATTGCTCTAGCACAATTAGGCCTAATTTTATCAAAAATCTTATCTAAGAAGATTCAATTAAATAACTCTAGATCAATTTACATGTAATTAAAAATCGAATTTAAAGATCTGAAATAATTCGTTGTAATAAATTAATTTGATGATTGCGGAGATAAATTCAAAATAGAATTTCTTCCTGAATTTGTTATAAAATCAATTATCAATTAAAATAAAGTTTTAAATTACGTACAAGATGGCTCTCTAATTGTGCTACAATAAAAAATTCAAATAACTTTCTTTCAATCAATGTATTTATATTATATTATATATATTATATTTTTTTTAGTGCATAAAAAATTCAATTTTATTTGATATAACTAATTGATTTTGAAATTTAACCTCCGTGCTCATGCCCGCATATATGGCACCTGATCGGAAAATTATTCATTGCGGCATGAAGGGTTGAAGTCAGGATCTCCTTAATTATTATTTCAATGGACTGCCTCAATTCAGTCAAATTCCTTGGTTTCATTTTGTACACCTCTTGCTTAACACAACCCCATACAAAAGGTGACCTTGCGGGCCAACGGAAAGTGGAGTTTCTGTATATTAATTTGTTGGAGCTCCGCCATAATCGGTCTGGTTATGTGTGCAGTTGCTCCATTTTACTGGCACCAAATGCTGTTGAAACGGATACGTCTTCGGCGCAGTTCTGGATAAAAAAAACTTCTTCAACATCTTTAAATAACGGCACCCAATGACGGTTACCGTTACACCACTTTCTTTAGAGAAGTAGGGCCCCACAGTGCATCTTGATGGAACTGCCCATCACGCAGTGTCTCGTTCTGAGTACAGTTCCGTCTCATTTCTGGATTAAATTCGCTCCATATACGGCTATTTTGCTTGTTTAGTTTGTCGTGTAAATCAAAATGAGCCTCGTCAGACATAAACAAACAATTTATCAAATTGTTGTCTTTTTCGGTCTTTTTCTTTTTTGATTGAAATATTTTTTAGCCAAAATTCCCGGCAAATAGACAAATCCAGAGAAATTAACTTGCTTGTAATTTGACTCCGTCTGCTAACTCCAATTTGCGCCGATAATGAGTTGAAACGTTTGGATTCGGCTGAATTGATTATGCTAAAGCCGAAATTGTGTTCCGAACCACAACATAGGAATCTCGTTGGTACGGTCATCGTGCGATGTTTTCAGATTCGGCAAACATGTTCAGCCACTTCATAATGGTCCATCTACTCGGAGGAGTGCCACCATGCCAAAAATTTCCTTTGGACTGCAAAGCATGATACTGCTGCACTATTCAAATCCTCTTTTCGGTATCCCAAACATTCATTTCAATAACTCTAAATAGTAACCTGACAAATAAAAAAGACAATAAAAACCGATTACTCACACAGAAAAAAAGTTATTACGTTTTGTATACGTAACGTTCATATACGTAACTTAATTTTTTGTTTTTTTTGGATTTTGATTTTGACACAGTTTCTGCCACATTTGCTTGTTTCTGGATCGTAATCATAATTCCTAGTCACATGACTCGTGGCAATGCCTTTTACAACGTAGAGGCAGCCTGGAAATCATCTATTCGCTGATTTTTATGCAACAGTCTTTTTCGAAAAAAATTGAATGTGTCGCATCTGAGACCCAAAATATCCTTTAAAATGAGACTTATCCATTTGAAATCATCATCATCATCAACAAATCTCTAATTATTATTTGGCGGTTTTGTTCAGATTTGTTTTATGTGGCTTTTGTCGGTAGAGTTTAATGGTGGTGTGATGCCTCTTCAAACCGTTCTCCGCTTTCTTGGAACTGTTTGTGCCACTTCTCAACATTTCTTTCCAACAGAATTTGTTCACTGAAAGCCTTCTGCGACTCTCTAAACATTTGCACAGCAGAAATACTATTTCCTAAACAATATTTAATACCTCTTTGTTTAACAAAATTAGTCATTGAAAAAATCGCCGAAATCACAACACTAATTACATTTATGATATGAAGTTTGGCACAGATGCCTGAATCATATCAACTTTTAAAATTCACTCGCGTAATTTAAATTGCCAACTGTTAACATTCTTTGGGCACAAAGTATTGGAAAAGAATTCAAAGCGCTTCTGCTTTCCGCGTTCCTTATACTCCTCCTTCACCCAGATTTTATTTACTCTATTTTAAATGTTTGGTTTTTCCAACCGAAATTTTGGTCACCCTCTTCTACGCCTCTATCAATTCTTGTATTGAAAAGTTCTCCTCCTTGGGCTTTTAGACCTATCCGCACAAAATAACCCAGCCAACACAATAATCCAGCTAACAATAACTATGTTTTGATGAGCTTTATCACATCATTGTCAATTAACGACTCATACAGCTCATGGTTTATATCGGGAGGTTCGGAAAGTTTGTTCAGGTTTTAAAAGAAATTTATTTATAAATGTATATACAAGAAAACAATTATTTTAATCTATTATATAATCTCCCCCTTTTTTAATAATTTCTTCTCACCTCTCCGAGAGCTTTTTAGTTCCTCTCTTATAAGACTCGAGTGGTTTTTCTGAAAAAAAGCGTTCAAATCTATTTTTCACTTCCTCGTCATTATGAAAATTCAACTCCTTTAAGTGGTTGCTCAGACTGCCACATAGGTGTTTTGATGTTTGAGGAGTACGGTGAGTGAGGTAAAACTTTCCACCCAAGCTCTGACAGTTTCTGTAGGGTCTGCAAGGCAGCGTGTGGCTTCAGTGAGAGAGTGAGGCAACCACACATCGAGGTTGAGATTGATTTTTTCGATTATTTCAGGTATTTCTCTAACTGTACAGGGATTAACAATAATAAAATTTCTCACCTTCTCGGAAACAGCTTCTTTTGGTCGTCCTGTTTTGGAAGCGCCCGTTACGGAGAAGTCACCCGTAGAACATACTTTAAACCATTTCTGGCAAGTTCATTCATTTGGTTCGTTTTCTTTATAAACAGACTTTATTTTTCGGTTGACTTCAGCATTATTTTCTTCACGGAAATAATACAGCATAATATGTCTAAAATGATTTTTTTCGCTCATTTTTTCCACTTGTTAAAACTTTTTTGTTAGAACGCTGTAACACTCACGACTAAAACGAGATCCATTCTGAAGGCCAAAGTACCAAATAAAAAATATTAAATTGTTCCTTGACGAGCATTAGATAAAATACCGTCAGATATGTAGCCTGTGAAGCCTTCCCCGACAGACTCGATGCTATAAGATGGTTACCTCAAACAATAACATATTTTTCTTAAAATTTGACGTTTTTACTATATACTGAAGGTTTTTTAAGTAAAAAAAAAAATAAAATTTACAAAATTTCATCATTTTTAATCGGTAACACTTCGAGCGCTGACTCCTACAGTTTATTTTGCTCATAGTAAAAAAAATTCCATTCATCCTTTGAATGAGATATTGGAGAACTTCTCACATTCTGTCAGTATCACGAGGAATCTGCCCCGACACCTTATCTCCCATTAGATTATTAACCAACGCAAGAAATATTAATTTATGTATAATTTTATTGAATCCAAAAGTATGGTTTAAATTGCTGCAAACTACAGTAATTAGTTAGTTATAATAATTTAATGAAAATCTAGTACTAACTTTTTTGGTTAGGAGACTTAG
>JAHXMU010026313.1:0-67307 GCA_019455685.1 Philornis downsi | reverse complement strand
GGATTTAAACATTCCTTATATTTCCGAGGAAATAAGACAATTAAGCAGGTCATATGTATCGAAGTTGTCCTCTCACTCAAACTCACTTGCTCAAAACCTTTAACATTTTCCCAGTCATATACGGCTAAGAAGAATAGACACGCTAGACTTGGTCCGGTAATACAAAATTCGGCTCGCCAAAAATAAGATCCGGCAATGGCAGGATACTTTAGTTTAAAATAGGATTAAGATTTGAATACTTATTATAAATTTCAAACAAAAAAAAGATTCAATAAAGAAAATAAATGCCAAAAAAAAACAATTCCTCAAATTAGGGCGCCTCGACAATTTTAAAATTTTACAACGATACGGCATATTAAATTTTCAACTGATTTAAAAAATTTTATACTGTATGTATTCCCCTAGTTGAGATCTGCAAAAAATATTAATTTACATATGTTTTATCTCTTAAACTTTAGGAGTTATTCGACTTTTAAACAAATTTTTTTTTCTTTACCTACCTTAGTTAACTTGTTTTGCTAAAAGCGAAAACAACCTTTTCCCAATGTTTTTAAAACTTTTTTTGTTGTATGAACAACAAACTGTTAAGAGTTTAGAAAAAAAAATGAATTTTTAAAAAGAAACACTTAGTCAAAAGTTACATGTAATTGAAATTAAAACTTAAAAAAAATGACAGTTTAAATTTTTTTTTTTTTTCGAAAAAAGTACGTACATTATTTTATAAATAAACTTGTTAAGAAAAGTGTAATATGCTAAAATTTTTCTGAAAAGTAACTTCATAATGTACTTTGTAAAGCAAAAAGTTTTTCAAAATTTAAATTGTTTACGAGAACCACAACATACCCTCACAACTTTCAGCCACAAATTTCTGCAACGCACGACTGATGTCGAAAAAAGGCAACCTTGTTTTTATGGCCTGATGTGTTGCGAATAATTGTTTTTAGCGATTAATATTTTTTTCTAAAATCAAGTTATTCCGCCCGTTTTGGTATAACCCACCAAAATGACCGATTTAACCCATGTGCACGTCATAGTTTGAAAAGCATTTACTATACTTATCGATTATTCAGCTACTAAGAGCGTTCGCCACACACACCGAAGTGACCGCCACTTAAATAATGATAAGTGGTTGTATGTGGGATTGAACTCACGATCATGCGAACGATTATCACGTGGACTACCCATTGCGCCACGGTCGGTTACATAGTGTTTATAGTTAGTTGCCTGAAATTGAGTAAAAAAAAAAATCGCTTCAGATTTTCTCATACTAATGAAAAAATACATCTCTTGAAGATTGAACAAATTATTTGGAAACTCGGCGGATAAATTAAATCTTCCAAATTTAGCTAATGGGGTGTCATACGGCTAAGGTTCTTCTTCTATTTAAATATTTTATAAATTAACATTGTGATACAACTTCCAAAATGTCTCATTTATATCATATGCCATCCCCGACTCTCCCATCTTCCGTACGCTTTTCTCTCTAAATGAATTCGCACATTTATTTTTATGTTTAGTGAAAATGTTAAGGAACTGTGTGTTAACTCACAGAATTTGCAAAGAAAAAAACAAATAACAATAACAATTTCATTCATTCTATGTTATTTAACATTACAACACAACTATAATAACAGCAAAAGCAACAATAATAAACGCATTTGTATTGCGTTTTTTTATTTCCGGTTAACACGAACAACACGAAAGTTATTTAAGTTGGCTACTCGTGCATAGTTTTGTCGAGTATGTCTAAATGCTTGTGTGCCTGTATGTATGTAAGCTATATATGCGTACGTGACTCAGAGTTTTTGTGCTTTTCAGTGTGTGTGTGTGTGGGTGTGTAGAGTTATATCATTCTTTTCCATGTTTATCCACTCACCACCTCCTAAACACACACATGAACATGTGCAAATAATCGTGGAACCTCTTAACACCAAAACACAAATACAAACAAAGCTTCGGCAAGTGCATAGGAACAAAAGTCAAAATATACACACCCGCACAAAAGCACAAGCATGTATGTATGTGTTTGTGTACACACATCCGATTACATCGACGCCAAGAGTGTTATTGAAACTTTTCTGCAACTTACTTCAAAACCTATTTAGTCAATATGAGATGGTCATTTCCATAGTTTTCCTTTCTTGTTTGGCGATGTGCACTCGATTATTTTATTAACTTTTTGCAGTGAAATGTTAAACTTAATAATGGGATTAATAAGTCAACACTGTCCAGAAGATGTCAATCATAAGACAATTAATATGATCACTTCAATCAAGGCGTTTCCCTCAGTGATGATTACATTAGCCAACAAAGTTTTTTGACTGGAGCAACCAAATATCTTTCCTAGGGCAATTTGGTGGGCTGAATTCGAATCTGTAATTGGGTTTTCTCTATCACCTCAGGCTTTCGAGATACAAAAAACAGTGTTTTTAATAGTTTTTTACATAAAAAATAATTAATTTATTTAAAAATCAATGAATTTTCAAAAGTGAATGGTGTTATTTGAACGTCGTTTGAATTTTGTTTGTTTGTTTTTACGTATCAGAAAAATCCTTGATGTTTTCACTAAATCTTGGTGAGCAGCGCTCCCTTTGTTCGTCGCTCCCCGCACCCAGGTTTTGTGAACAAAATCTAAATACGAATGAAGAAAATGCATTTTGAGTGATATTCTTTTTTTTAAATTCTGTATTTATTACAGTCTGTCCTTGGACACTCAGTAATATTTACATTGGCCTACATACTAATTATATACTAAAATTTTATTTTTATTCGGGAACACTTCCTTGAGTGTCCCTACTGCTATATTCGTCCTGAGTAGCCAGGTCCTGTGTGGTTCTCCTCCTTAGTCTGGTAAATAATGGTGTTTCGCTCATCAGATTGGACGCCAACTGATTCGGATGTTGTTGAATACGATTCATGTGTCTAGCGGAGTATTTTTGGACTTCTTCCTTAATGAAGGGCGTTTTAAATTCTCTATGCAATTGTTTGTTAGAGAAGTATCTGGGTCCACCGGTAATGATTCGCAGTACTTTTGATTGAAAGCGTTGCAATATTTCAAGGTTGGAGTTTGCGGCAGTCCCCCATAACTGGATTCCATATGTCCATACGGGCTTTAAAACACATTTATAGATTTTTAATTTGTTATCTAGGGATAATTTGGATTTGCCATTCAAAAGCCAATTACAGGATCTTAGTTTGAGCTCCAAGGCCAGTCTTTTTGTAAATATATGCTATCTCCAAGTCATTGTTCTGTCCAAATAAATGCCTAGATACTTTGCATCATTTGCTGAGGCATTTCAACATTATTAATACACACGGGAGGGCAACAACCTCTCTGAACTGATTTCGTTTCGTTTGCCTTTATTACTCATTTCTACAGCCATTTTGTTATGGCATCGAGTTGTTTTTGCAACTTTCCAGATACTTGATCCGGGTTGACGTCAGTGACAAGAACAGCTGTATCATCTGCAAACGTGCCGATAAGAGTCCCTTCTTCTGTGGGTAGATCCGAAGTGAAAATTAGATATAAGATAGGACCAATAATGCTGCCCTGAGGTACTCCCGCATGCGATTTAAGCACGTCCGACATGTCTTCGCCGACAAAAAAGGTTCGTTGAGATAGAAAAGACTTCAGAAATATGAAGAAATTCGAGGGTAACGTTTTCCTCAATTTGAATAATAAACCTTCGTGCCATACCCTGTCAAAGGCTTGTGAAATGTCCAGAAATGCCGCATTGCAATACTTTTTCGTGTCGAAAGATTTATTTATCAGTTCAACTAATCTATGAACCTGTTCAATCGTCCCATGTCCCTGTCTTAAACCAAATTAGTGATCAGGTATTGTTTTTTTTTACTCTATTATCAGGTTTAATCTTTGGAGAAATAAAATGTCGAGGACTTTTAATGGTGTAGGTAGGAGGCTTATGGGCCTATAAGAGGGGGTTTCTTCAGGTGGTTTTCCTGGTTTTCGTCATCATTTTCATCTGAGATATTTTCCACTGTGGCGGAATGTACAATTTTAAAATGATTGCATTGTATATTCTTGTTAGAAGCTGAAAGCCTTCCTGAGGCAATTCTTTTAAGACTTTAGCATTGATCAAGTCGCATCCCAGGGATTTTCGGTCTTTTAAATCAGCAATTATATTTTTAAATTCGCAGGTGGTAATTTGTATAATGGGCAAGTCTATTCGTGACATTCATGCACCTAATTTGTGATAATTTTTTAATAATTCAGCAACAATTTGTCTATAGTTTTCACTCTTATTGTTTTCAAGAAAACTGTTCACGTTGCTCTTGAAAGATTTCCAGGCCGCATATTCTTTCTCCAATAAACATTGTGAAAAATTGTCATCATTCAATAGCTTCCTGATCTGAGGGCAATCAAATATGCCTTCTTTGATTTTAGCATATTCAATTTTAGGAAAAACCGCTAACAAATATTTATATGCTGCACCATCTTTGTCCAGAGCCTTGAAAAGGTTCTTGAAAAGACCCGATTTTATGTGCAGCGGCGGAAGAAGAACGTCATTTGGATTAATTAATGGGTTGTTCGCAGTATTTTGTTTTCCTGGTGAATACTCAGTTCTTTTTGGCCCCTCTGTTCTGACGTAACAGACAAAGGAAACAACAATATTTTGTGAAACCTCCTTGCATACCAGTCAACAAACCAATGATCTGAATTAGATTAATTTACAGTTATTTACGATGGTCTGTACTATATATACAAAGAAATTTAAATCATACACCTTGAGGTAGCCACAGATTTTCCATCTTTATTATCGTTGTATTTGAGTAATGCCAAAATTTCAGTCATTGATTCGTAATTTTCCTTTATAATAACGGAATGAGCAATTAATATGGATGGTTTCTCATTTGCTTTAAGCAAAAGAAGAGCTTTTAATCTGTACTTAAATCTATCACTAAATAATCTATATTCATTTTTGTCACATGGCTGGCTCATTTATTGAAATAAACCATCAACATCAGTACAGCATAAAATAAAGTGTTTCTTTTCAGAATATGCAGCCAATTCCAAGCTTCTATCTCCATAGATTGCTATTTTTATGCCAACTGCAAGATGTTTCCACTGCTGCATGCGTGAAGCTAGTAAGTCTGCGTCTTGCTTCGTTAAATGTAAATCCCAAATTAGATCATTTAACTCAGCTTAAGTCACTAAATGGCGTTCATCATTAGCCTGATACAAACTACCACTGCTGGTGAAAGACGTTTCGGACTCACTGCTCGGACTGCACTGGAAATGATTGGTAATGGATCATTTGGTGGACTTTGAACTGGTTTGAAAATCGATGAGGTTTGGAAACGATTCGCGTAAGTCACTTTTTCATATCTCTCCTCTCTCCAAAGTACTGAAATTGAAAAATCGAAATAAATCTTCTTGCCATTTGACCACCAATTTGTTCAACGATTTGTTCAAGTTTCTGATAGCAAAACCAAAATAATGTAAATACGGATATTTAAATGATTCTGACATTGCATATCCTTTTTTTCCAACCACACACAAAGCAAAAATAGCTTGAATCTGATATGCTTAAACGCTACTATTATGAAGATTTGGAATGAATGTGGCCTTCTGTCAAATTAATAATCTTTCATCTTTCACCAGCAGTGGTAATGAAATTGTAGTGTCAGTATTGACTGTTTTACAGTATTGCCAGATTAGTTAAAAAAACATGCTTCGTTTCTGCAGTCAATTTTTCCCCCCAAAATTTGTAGACCAATGTTATCGATGCCGCTACCACAGCAATTAGCCAAGGTTAAGGTTGTATTATAATATAAGAGTTAGTTTATTGACAATGGAAAAAAGAAAAACCGGGTTTTGCCTTTACCCTACATAAGGAATAATTTCCTTGAATATTAATTGGATATGATGAAAGTGTAACGTCAAATACCAAATGTCATTTAACTAAATCTGTTCCATGACGTCTTAAGGTCATTGACTGAGATATCCATGTGTCTATCTGGCTCGATAACTGTCTTTGTAAATCTTAAAGAAAATTCTTGAAATTTGCACAGCCAAATATTTATCTAAGTCCTGGCCGGGATTTGTAAATTGACTATATTGACTCATCCCTCTATTACCTTTCTGCATGTTGATGCTAAAATATACTACGGTATTTTCGATCATTTTCATATTCACCCTAGTTTACTATTCGCCTGGCCATCCTAATGTTAATTTGACGAAAATTCAAGGCTTGAATTAAACTTTAAAAGTTCAATTAGTGTGTGTTACAAATTGTTTTAAAGATGGCTACAATCGGTCTTATATGCTCTCTCCATCGCTTTGCCATTACCAAAATCTTAAACCAAACTTTACTTGTTATTGTGAGTTCAAACGATCCATTCATTCATTTGGTAAGCTTTCGCACAAATTGTTTAAATTCAAACAAAGAAAAGATATTGCTAAATTCCAACCTTCTAATTCTTGGTGTTTTCTTTTTCTTTATATTTCGATCCTTTGTAAAAAATTTGTGAGAAATATTACAAATTTCTTTGTGATATTTCAGGTAAACCAAAAGCCACCTCTCGCTCCAGGAGACCTAAAATTTCCTAGTTCCCCTTATTTTCAATACAGTTTCCAACATTCGACTTGTTCCCGGTAACTGCTCATTCGTAGACAGCGATCAATTAAATTTTTGTCCATTCTATCGATTTGTAATGTTTTCCATGATTTGAAAAAATGTACCGAACTAGCACGACCCACATACATGATCGATTTAATCCATATATTTCTAGCTCGATACTTTTATATAATCGCACTCAATTTAATATAATTTGGTAGAAATCCAGCATTTACCAAAATAGAGTCTCAGTACAGAAGGGGAGTAGACTGCCACGTTCTTGCTATTACTTTTTAAAACTACAGCCCAAGAAACACTTAACATACGGTATTATATGAACACGACGTCTCAGTGAAAGCAAATATCTCATAACTCTATTAAACGACATCTGAATTTTTCAAATATTTTGTTTATTAGTGCCACTATACAGCTCTAAACATTATAGAATACTAGGCATGAAATAGGCATGAACCACTTTCTCCTTAATTGATCTAGGCAACACTAAATCAGTGTTATAAAAACTTCGCAGTGAGTAATTTAAACGTCGGACTACATCATCTACATGTTAACTAGTTAAAACTTAGTTTGTTATCTAAAACTACTCCCAAACAATGTACACTGTGGACCACTTCAATACGTGTGGCACGGTAAGATAAACTCTGGTTTAAATCATGATTAGAAAAAAGCATAGCTTTTGTTTTTGTTAATGTTGTTGGAATTTGACACCTTTTTGTGAAACTGGTTCACAATAGTAGACTTTAGAGTGCCCAAAGGATACAGAGACAGACAGACATGATTCTGCACCGATTGCGATATATATTTTGCCAGATCTATCACATAGTTTTTTGTGTTGCATATAGGCAATATATACTTTTACAAGTCGCTATTTCCAGAGGGAGGCAACCGTGAAGCTACTGAACTAAAACCACGATTCCCTGTCGGCAAAACTATATAGGAGTGGAGGGCATGAGCCGACAATGGACACTCACCAGTTCCTGAACAATGTTTAACTGGCCCAAAGATTGAAATCTATGAATATTCAAAAAAAGAGATCCAGGTATTTGTACAAAATGTCGGGGGCATCAATCTTTTGCCCACCATTTATAAAGTTTTGTTGAGTGTCAGTGTTCTGTTGTGCTTCAAGAATACATGGACCGACAGATGGAGACGCCGTATCTATTTAGAAAATAAGCCTGCTCCAATTGGTGTATATTTTGCTAGGCCCATCACATCACATATATTTGTGAGTGTTGGACTCGGCTACACTAAACCGATATACTTGGTATCGTTTATGGTGTAGATATAAATATTACTTATTAAATGTAAACATAACCCATTTATTATAATCATGTAATCATTTGGAAAACCAAATTTACGGGCACTTTGTCATGGACATAATATTTTGCATATACCTCAGAGACATCTACATACGTAAATATACATCTACTGTTCCATTTTTAACTGAACACAAATTGTGGTAAATTTATTGTTTTCTTAAACAAACACTTGTTCACACACACACACACACTTGCCGTACAATGACATTTTGTACTTAGTCATTTTCTGCAATATGACCAAAGTTCTCATCAAAATTTTATGCTGAAATTAACAAATCTGTTTACAAATTTATTAAAACGTTGCCTTTTTTGCTGCTGCTACATTATCATTATCATGGCATCACATCGCATCACCATCATCATCATCATCTTTGTCCTCATGCCCATCGTTTAACATCGCTCCCTGCCAGTTGGTAAAGACAAAGTTTTACTCCTTTGTGTGTGTGTTTGTATGTATTGCGTATTGTATCTATGCGTTTAGTATGTATTGTGTAAGTGAGTGTGTCTGTGGATCTATATAAGAGTATGCAGGTGTGTGTCTGTGGGTGTGGTAAGTTATTACATATTTCATTAAATATCCTTACAAACACACTCACACACATCCAAGTAAAGGATAATGTTTGCCTGGGCCTATCTATTAATATTCCCCGTTTCTTGTAGGGAAGAGCAACACAAAAAAAAAATAAACAACCAAACTGAAACAGCCATGAACGACCGAGTCAATAAGTGAGTGAAAGGGGAAGTGTAAGGGTTTGTTTGTGTGCGCATCATGCCTGTGTAAATGATATTGAAGTCGATTTCGATGTCGCTGCCGTTACCGATGTGACTGCCACTGTTACCCTGTTTTTATGGACCCTTTCGTGTTTCCTTGTTGTTAACGTTACTCTTTGTGTTGTTCAGAGGGGAAAGGATAAATGTTGTGGCTGGATGTCATCACTGTTGTTAAACAACAAAAGTACTGACACACACACATTCTCATGCAAAGAGGTATCCTTTTCTTTTGTATCAACACATGTACACACTTATTAACACAAAACATGCTTGAGTGACTTGATGAAGCTTTAATACTCATACAATTTTTATGTTCCCTCCATCTCACACCCCTACACGCACACACAATCAATACAGAGGTAATGGAAATCAGTGATTGTGGGAA
The DNA here is from genome assembly GCA_019455685.1 of Philornis downsi. Lineage (NCBI taxonomy): Eukaryota > Metazoa > Arthropoda > Insecta > Diptera > Muscidae > Philornis > Philornis downsi. The sequence goes on along the minus strand of JAHXMU010026313.1, from coordinate 58,236 downwards.
TGTGGGACATAACACAAAATGTCTATTGGAATGGCGGAGAGCCCGCTGCAATGTGCAAATATTAGGCCACTACTTGAAATGCTGGAACACATCCAGCCAGAACACAAAAATCGATAAATTTGAAAAAAATAATTTTAACAGTGCTATCTTTCAGTTATTTCTATGGAAAAGAGGTTACAAAAATCAACGAAACGATTAGTTGAAATTCGATTTATAAAACATTAGCGCAAATATGTTTAATAAACATATATTTGTGAAATCAAGCAAATAGTTTCCACATCAACATTTTTGATTTTCTTTTGACGAAGTGATACTTTGAAAGTGACATCCGCTAATTCTCTCTGCAAAGAAGATCTTCCAAAGAAGACGCAAAAAAGTTGGGAACATTTTTCTTTATTTTTCAACATAATCTCTGTTTAGCTCGATCTACTTTTCCTATCGATATTCTATAAATTCTACATCCTGTATATAATACGATCAGGCAAACTCCTTAAAATAGCCATCAACTACACACCACCACCTGTTCATTGTTGGCAAATCTTTTACCACCGCGCCATTCTTTTAAGTTTGGAAATAGAGAATAGTCCCAGAGAGCTAAATCTGGCGAATTAGATGCGAGATGAAGCAACTCGAACTATAATTTATTCATTTTTGCTGTCGCAATAGTGAATGTGTGAACTTTAGCATTGTCTTGATAAGACAACATTTTCTTTTTCGCCAAATGCGACCTTTTCCCATAATCTCATCACGTAAATGCTGAAATAAATTAGCATAACATTCGGTGTTAATGGATATTCCTTTCTGAAGATGATCAATAAAAATAATCCCAGGCACTTCCCAAAAAACACAAGACATCGCATTGTTTGCAAATAGAACTGTCTTTACCTTCTATGGACACGTTTCTCCCATTCTAGTCCACTGCTTTGACTGTCTCAGTTGTGAAGTGGTGGACCCATGTCTCATCCATGGTTATAAATCGACGCAAAACTTCGGCTTTATTGCGGTGAAACATCGCCAAACACCCTAATGAAACATCTTCACAACGCTCTTTTTGCTCTATTGAAAACAAGCGCGGCACCCGTCTTGCGCACAGCTTTCTCATCTTCAAATCTTCCGACTATATACGATGTATAGCACTTTTTGAAATGCCTATCAATTCAGCAAGCTCACGCATCTTTTCCTGACAATCAGTCAATACCATGTTTTGGATTTTCTTAACTGTGTCGGGCGTAGACACCTCAATTGGTCGACCACTACAGTGTTCGTCCTGGCAGCTCGTACGGCCTCGCTTAAACTCTGCTACCCAATATTTTACAGTCGTAAACAAAGGAACAGACTTTCCCAGAGTAGAATCTAGCTCGGCTTTACTATTGGTTGGACTGAGACCTTTCAAATGCAAATATTGAATTACATGACGGCGGCCAATTTTTTCCATGTTTACAAATTCACTGAGATCGTTTACTTTTAATGGTTCTAATACAAATACTAAACAACTTGGAGCCTTAAAACTTTAAACATATGATTTACAAGGCTGCCACTTTTCACAAAAATGTTTTTTTGAAACATTCAAAATGAATTTGGGCGATTTCATAACGAATGCATTTTGCAAAGTTACGTGAATATCTTTTTTGGCTACACATTACTAAATACGAAACAGTGGCTCGTAATTTTGGAAATTGTCCCTAGTTTAATGTGCATTTACCATGTAGAATGTAGTAGGGAATTCAGGAAATTGTAAGTTGATTACAAATTTTTTTAAAAATAGCACGTACGCTTATTGGATTAGAATATCCAGCTGAGGTTGGTTAGCCCACAGTAAACTTGCTACTCGATTTTCTAATAGTTTTAAACATTGCTAGTCGTTCACTCCTTTTCGTCAGCTTTACTTTGCTAGCTTTTAACCTTAACATCTGTCCCCATTTAAATGTCCCTGCACCCATGAACCATCTCCCCTTTTCTTTGGAGGAATGTACATATTTGTACAGTGGTTGATGTTTAGCATGTTTTTAAACTTGTTTCATTAGGAAAAACTTGTCATCTCAGCATTTACAAATTTACCAAAAAATTGTGAATTTTTATTATTTTTTTTTTTTTGTTGTCACTCCTCTGTTTGTTATTTATTTCTCGTTTACTGGTTTACATATTTAAAGGATTTTTAACCCAAACGCACACACACACACACGCACAATAGCAAGGACAGTAGGTCGCACATCCACTCGTGACACTTGTATTCAAACTCACACACACTCTCAGACGCACAAATGTTTAGATAAACAGACATAATTGTTTTGACAACTGCCATAAAATATCATCAGTTATGATGTGTTATAATTAGATGTGGGATGTGGTGTGACACTGAGTCCTTCGGCTGCCACAGGGTAGTGCACAGAAGGAAGTTGCTGCATGTGGTTATAGGACAGAAGGGTAGCGAAGCAAAGAATGAAGTTAATTTTTTATAACTTCTCAGAGACAGAATAATAAATGATTCCTTCTATTAATAAACGTCTGTGTGTGTGTGTTTGTATACGCAGTGTGTGCACATACATCCATCCATAAGAATGCCAAAGTTTTATGTTTAAAAACTTTCATTTATTTTGAGATTTTGCATACGTGTGTGTACTTTATTTAATTTAATGATCCTTAAAGACCATTTGAAAGGACTATACTGGCAGTTAAGAAAATGCACACACATGTCTATAAATCACCTGGGCATAAAGTTTAAATTTACTTTGAAACCAAGTAAACTTAAATAACGATTTTAATTATTCATAAAGATCGTGTAAATTGGTGTTTCATAATTTTCGGTATTTTTATGACTACGGCATATATTCGCTAGGTCCTTAAAGTTAGGTTTTAATGGTCTTACAAGTAAACACAAGGATTTTCTTAATGGCAAATTATCATTTTCGGAAATGCAATGAATATAAATTGTTGTATAAATTATCTTTGCCAGCTTTCTAACAACTGGCATTTAAAAATTTTCCAATTTGGCGAAAGGAAACAGAGACAAGTCGCAAAATTGTGACAGTCCGTATTTCAAAATACGAGGTGAATTTCCAAATTTCGCGGGCTACGCACATTCGACTCTCGATTATTATTTTTTTTTATTGATACACTCGTCCCGTCATTACCCGTACAGCATGTTTAGTTTATTCGTGAGAGGCATAAATAAGACAATTGTTTTGGGTGTTCGGCGATTTTCTGCAATCGAAAAAAATGGGTCAAAGAATTTGCACAAAATTTCGTATAAAAAATGGACTTAAGTGCTCAAAAACACTTGAAATATTCACAGTGGCATACAATGAGATGGTGAGTGGTACAAGTTTTTCACAGAAGGTCGAGAAGATGTGAACGAAATGAAATGTTGAAAGAAAATTAAAAATTGTTATGGAGAATCGTCGTATCACAATTAGAGAAGTTGCTGAGGATGTCAGCATATCGGTTGGCTCATGCCATTCAATCTTTTCGGAAATTTTAGGCATGAAGCGTGTGGCGGCGAAGTTCGTTCCAAAATTGCTGAATTTTGACCAAAAAGAACGTCGCATGAGCATCGCTCAGGAATTGTTGAATGACGTCAGTGATGATGCAGATTTTCGTAAAAGGATCATAACTGGTGACGAATCATGGGTATATCGTATGGTTATGGCATCGAAACCAAAGCCCAATCGTCCCAATGAAAAAGTCCAGAAGAGCCAAGACCAAAAAAAGCACGCCAAGTTCGTTCCAATGTCATGGTTTTGCTCACTGTTTTCTTCGATTACCATGGCGTAGTGCATCAAAAGTTCTTACCACAAGGTCGTAAGGTACAGGGTGGCTCAATAGAACGTGCATATTTAAAAAATAGATTAAAAAATAAATACAAAAGGTATGGTTAAAATAAATCTAAGGCATTGTAGAGTAATAAATGGAGTTTATTTTTTAAAAATAACATCATCTAAATGGTGACCCTCTCTACGACGGCACTCCTCTAACCGCAAACGAAAATTATTGAAAACTTTCTTCAGTAATACTGGTATAATGGCTGCCATTTCACCACGGATATTCTCTTTGAGCTGAACGATGTTTCTTGGATTATTACTGTAGACTTTGTGTTTGAGGTATCCCCACAAAAAAAGTCAAGAGGCGTCAAATCTGGACTACGTGGGGGCCATTGGATATCACCTCTTTTCGAAATCAGTCTGCCAGGGAACATCTGCTTCACCACCGCCATGGATGTGTGACAGGTAGCTCCATCTTGTTGGAACCAAGTTCTGGAATTCACTATTCTTGAACTTTCAATTTCTGGAGCCAAAAATCCGTCCAACATCTCAACATAGCGTTCCGTATTAACGGTGACGTTTTGGTCCCGCGCATTTTCGAAGAAAAAAGGACTAATTATTCTTCTGCCAAAGATTGCTACCCATACTGTCACTTTAGGACTATGCAATGGTTTCTGGTGTTTGATTTTGGGATTTTCACAGTTCTAGTAATGACAATTTTGACGGTTTACGAACCCATTCATAAGGAAATGAGCCTCGTCAGAGAGAAGGATATTGTCGAAATTTTGAAAATCGATTAAGCATTTCATTACCAAATGCGAGCCTTGCTATGAAGTCAGACTCTTTCAATTCTTGTGTTAATTGCAGCTTATATGGATGCAGACGATCTCTTGCGAGTCGACATTTGTGGATTTCCTCGTACTGACTCCACAACTCTCTCAACATTGTCTTCGGTCCTAGATGTTCTTGCTTGTGGTTTAAATGTTGAACCGGTCTCTTCAAAACGCTTTACCCATATTTTAATTAAATTAGCACTCGGAGCTTCAATAATTCGCCGAGTCCATATTCAGCACAATATAGTCGCCTAGTAGAAATATATGAACAAGAGTTCTCGCAAAATGCGCGACGCTTCCCGCCAAAGTGATTCATAGCGACTAAAACTGCATGAGCCCGCCAACCCAACGATGTAGGCGCCCCCCCCGCCCGTGCCTTTTCTACCCTGCAATAAAAGATGATGCAATATGCACGTTCTTTGCGTCACCCTGTAAATAAGGAGTATTACCTTGAAGTTATGCGCCGTTTGCTTGAAGCAATAAGAAAAAATTGCTAGGTATTGTGGAAAAAATGCATGCCTTTTGCATTATGATAATGCACCAGCTCACTCATCTTTGCTTGTGAGGGATTATTTAGCCAAAAACAATACCGTTATCATGCCTCAGCCATCGTATTTACCAGATTTGACCCCCAGCGACTTCTTCCTGTTCCCAAAAAGAAGAAACGATTGATTAGATAAAAACCGAATCGCCGAACTCGCGAAACACTTGTCTTATTTATGCCTCTCACAAATAAACTGTTGTGACAAGAATTTTGCGGTGGTGTCTTGAAATTCACATAGTTACTGAAGCGGCGTTTAAATGATGGAGGTATTTCAAAATCCGTTTTCCTTAATTTCAGCACGGGAACGTGAATCATATCCTCTTTCACTTCAACCAAGGCTGCTGAAAAATAAACCCCCGGCGAAATCTCTTGTTTATCTATCACCACCGTGGAGTTTTTAACCCCCAATCTTATCCGGGTCACGGTTACGGCCCATGCCTTTGCCACCCGTGTTTGTCCTTCCACACAGAATGCTCCCTGCCGTAACCCTTCTCGCAATGAAATCAAGGGGAGACTCCTCTCCCCCTCCTCCAAAAACAACTTCAGAGTCAAGTCTCTTTAATCGACAATTGATCTACCCCACAAATTATCTCTTCCTAAAACTCCATCTGCCGGTATATTATCTTCTTGCTCCATATTTTGCATCTGAAATACCAGCTGCTCCGTGTCCTCATGACTGATGTTCACTGCTTCGCTCGTCCGAGAAGTTCCCCCGAACGCTCTCCGCAGATCCTCTGTCAGTGAATTATCAATCTGTACGTCATCTGATAGACAACTGCGCTTCACCAAGCTGGTGTCTGCTCCACTATCAACTAGCAAGAGGATACTCCCGTTTTGGATACTCCCTTGCATGGTAGCCTAATAAAGACGGAGTCCGCAAAATGTGAGCCACAGTTCGGCAGAACTTCCCCGGTGTCTACTCTGTTTACTTCGGGCGTCCAATTCGACGCTGACCTCTTTGGCTCCACACGTTCCTTGGTGCTTACTTCTCTCACCCCAGGCAAAAGACTCGTAGTCGTTCCTGTTAACCCTACACAATCTCTGGTGCTCAATTTCCGCACCCCAGGTAAACGACTCGAAGTCGTTCCTGTTAACTCTATACTATCTCTGGTGCTCAATTCCCGCACCTCAGGTAAACGACTCGTAGTCGTTCCTGTTAACTCTACACTATCTCTGGTGCCCAATTCCCGCACCCCAGTTAAACGACTCGTAGTATTAACTCTATAAAATCGACAATCCCTAGTTTTTTTCCTGATATCTTCGAGGGTTTACCCCGTTTCCTGGACTATTTTTCCCCTGCATTTACCAGCATTCAGACTTTATGTGGCCTGGCTTTCCACAGTGGAAACACTTAACCACTCGGCGGTGATTTCCCCTACTATCTGTCTTTTCTGGAGCGCAATTTTCACTGGGTTCATGGCCGTATGCTTGGCACCTTTCACAATAAGGAGTATTCTTCCTTATCCAGCATACGTCCCTAGTATGCCCGGGCTTATGGCAGAAAGAACACGGTGGCCGGTCTCCACTGGTGTTCACCTCGTCTTGCCAGTGTTCTATAAATCGGGGCTGGGTTTGTTCACCCTCCACCTTCCTCAGTAGTCGCTCTACCATTGCCACCAGTCCTGATATAGAGTCCAACCCTCTTGTTCCTCTATCGTCATCCTGATACGTTTTATGGTACCCGAATCTATTAGTTGGTGGCTCATCGCCCCTCCACAGTATTGCCTGTGCCGTTAACGCCCCTTCCAGCAACTCATCTAACCGGGTGGTTGTGCTGACGAATATCTTCTTCAGCTCGCTGATTAGCCTCGTAAAAATACACAACAAAACTAAACATGCTATATGGATAAAACCGTCAACATATCTTCGAGACTAGTGTACCAACATAAAAAAATTAAAATCGTAGCCCGCGAAATTTGAAAATTGACCATATTCTTTTAACACACCTAGTATAAAGGAATTTATCTGAACTAAAGCAGTCCGTTAAAACAATAATTGAGGCGACCCACAATGAACAATTTTCTGATCAGGTATTTCTGCCTCGAAACGAAACTATAATTTGGTTTTAGTTTTTCTAATTCAGATTAAGAAACTAAACTGCATAAAAGTAAATTTTCTTTCAGGTTCTCGATCGCTAAAAAGGAATGACTGAGTGAGGTTTAGTTATTATGTCGAATATGAATCAGAAGCAAATTTCTAATATACTTTAAACTAATTTATTATAACAAAACCAAGCAGTTACTGAAACTTCTCGAAATTTATCCTGATAAAAACATTTGTAGGAAGATATAAACATAAGACTATGCAGGAGACAGTAACGTAGCTTGGTTAATAAATTCAGACGTCTCTAAGCAAAGCCTGTATGAGTGGCTCGAAACAGTTACATCAAAGTTGGACTTCTCTGTACGTTAATCTCTGTAATTTAATCTTTCTTTAAAAGATCATAGGAATATAATTTCAACCAAGTTTCTTTTTAAATTTTCATCTTTCCAGTTTTCTGAATGTGCGACTGATGGTGTTTAGTTAGATAAACAAGTAGAAAACAAAAATTAATTGCTTTTTAAAAGCTTCTTTATTAAGCCACCATTGAAATTCACTGAAATGTAAAATCGTATGTCGTTTCTCTATTGGCTGCAGAAAAAGCCGGATACAACATATCCTCATACAATGTTTTATGATTAGAATTTAATATGTTAGAAAATGCAAAAAGCCGTTAAAAAGTTTAACGAAAATGTTAATTAATTTATTACTACATTAAACACGCCCGTGAGGAGCAGATGCAAAGAAATCACGTGATGGAACGTAGATGTGCTAAAGGCCTTAGATTGAATTTGGGAGGAACCAGATCTATTCACGCAGAATAGAAAGTTTTTTTGAAAGATAATTGATTGCTATCTTCTTTGGTAACTGAGAATAAACACTAATTGGCTGCTGGTTGTATTGTTGTTACATTGTTATAGTTGTTATTTTTTAGCCAAAGTTTTTTCCGGTATGGCCTTCAGAACGCCAGCAGTCAGACCTAAACGCTGGTTGTAGAGGGATATTAGTTTATTTTTGGCAAAATATTGAGGTAGAAAAAATGCAATATGAAAAAATTCGTATTATCGTGATACAAAAATTAAGAGTTGTTTGTTACTTTTTAGACAAAGCTTTTTCCGGTATGGCCTTCAGAACGCCAGAAATCACACTGTAATAAATCAGACATAAACGCTGGTTGTAGGTAGAAAAAATGCAGTAAAAGGTGACGCAATATCGTGGTAAAAAAATGGCGTATTATCGTGGGCTTCTCATAAATCCGGCCTCTTTTTGCGGACAGATTTATGTTATTCGGTTGGACGCAAATGCTCCGGCACGGAAAGTTTTCGACAACGAACTCGACGGACGGCGCAGAAGAGGACGATTAAAACTCCGTTGGAAGGACCAGGTTTCTGAAATACTATCGAAACTTGGTGTGACAAATTGGAGGAAAAGCGCAGAAGATCGAAGTGCTTGGAATTATTTTCTACGGCGGCGTATAATAGATAGGGATGTCTATTCCAGTCGCCATTTAAGAAGAAATATGCTTTTCGCAAAGGATATTGCAATATGACCTTATTGTTACCTCTTACTGACACTGTGAGACACAAAAATGTTAATCATGGATATGTAACTGTTTATATTTCTTTAGATCTTACCAAAACATTTAATAGAATTCGATTTACGAATTTATTTTTTGAAGATGTGTTGGTAGACTTGTAATGTCGCATTTAGCTAATAGATCTCAATTTGTGGAGTTGTTTGGTGTGCATTCCAATTGCTTTGAACTCACGCCTGGCATCCCGCAAGGATCGGTCCTTGTTAACTACTTTTTGTGCTTTATATTAACGATATTTCTGCATGTATTGATGCTAGCGTATGCAATTTATTTTTATTTGTAGATGACATTATGCGTTTTTTTTTTTTTGTCAGGTCGTCCATCATACTCTTTTGAATCAATGATTTTCCTAATCGTGTTCTGTCATCGACCATTAGAAATAAGGTACCTTTTAATCCAACCTTAGATCAAAGCTACTCTGTTTGGTTTTGCCAATTACCTAGAGTCTAATCTTGATATATATTTGGGAGCGTTTACTATTGACTTTGTCAGTCACCACAGATGTTTGGGAGTGGTTATTGATAAAAAGTTAGCATTTAAAATTGATATTAACTCTATTCACCGTAGAATAAATGATTTTTTATATAGGCTTTATTCTGATAATATTCTTTCTTGCGTTTACAGTACAATGTAAATTAACTTGTACTATACTTAAGCTTCAGATTGTTTATTTTCTCGAAGTGATATCAGGAAATAATATTGAAAATCTGTCAATATTAAAGAGAGCTCTGAATGTTATTGCACGGTTTCCTAATAATGTTCACAGAAGGCAGCGGATGCTGTTTTGGGAATTTTGTGCAATACAAAAATTTATCAATATTACAATTCCCGATCATCTGTTTGGATTTAGGGAAAAGCACAACAAAATAGAACAGGTCAATCGCTTGACTAATGCAATAAAGCGTTCATTTTAAAGCGGCGAATATTGCTGCTCCACATTTTTCGACGTTGCTGATAAAAATTAGGAAGCGTCTGCCGGGATATGTGCACACACTTCATACCTGGACAGAGTCCAATGGGGTTTAACGTGAGTCTCGGCCTTACTCACGGTGTGCTTATCACACTGGGCATATTACAATTCGATTACCAGCGCCCCCCTAGGATAGCCAAGTTTACTTGGACTATCTAGGAATAGGGACTGACAATTTTAGAAGCGTGTTACGGCAATTGTCAGGTCTTTCTTTCAGCCAAAAGATACCAAATTGATTATGCTAGTATGGAACATAATCCCCACTGGTGGAGGTCAGTCCTATTTTACCGCCTTTGCTACTCTATACTTATATGTATATATATTAGCAGGAGTGCCCCAAGGCAGTATTCTTAGCTGTCGCCTATACCTTATTTTTGCAGGCGACATTCTGGTTGATCTTGGATTCTTTACATCAACCTTTACAGATGATACTGCAATAATATAGAATCACAAGGACCGAATCCAGGCTGCAAATATCCTCCAAAGTAACCCCCAGCGCATTCAGAAATGGCTAATCGACTGGAATATAAGAGTAAACGAAAGCAAATGTACGCAAGTGAAATTTACACTAAGCCGCAATACATGAGTAACTCTTAAGCTCAATAATTTGTTATTAGAAGATACCTACCTTGGCGTTCACAGAAGGCTGATTTCGAGAAGGCACATTGAGACAAAAAAGACGCAAATGAACTTGAAAACTACCTATAGATAACATAACTGGCTGCCTTATAAACACTCTCGACTTACGTAGCCTAGATAGTAAGGTGTTGATCTGTACGGGAATAATTTAACCCATCTGGTGCTATGGTGCTCAACTCTGGGATATTGCAAACCGCAGCAATGTGCATAAAATTAAAAGGGTAGAATCGAAGATGTTACGCAACAGTACGATACAGTGCTCTCTGATATATGAGAAACTTTAATATACACAAGGACTTGAAACCACCCTATGTGGAAAAAGAGTTAGAAAAGATCAAAGTAAAACATACAATCAATACAATCTTTGCGTCAATTGAATTTTGTACGGGAACAAATGCAAATCAACGCGAATAATCCGTTGTAAAGTGGACCGAGCCATGCCCAACTGCTGAGAACGGCGTTTTTGGGATATTCTTGGGGACCTCTCAACACTGGCTCGTACGGTAGCGATATTCTCGGCCGATCGCCTTGGTTGATTTTTATTTGGCCTCTTCGGATTAGAAAGAGCCTCACCAGTCGAAAATTTTTCGTATAAACGCTTAATGGTGTTCTTAGAAGGCGCACTTCTCACATTTTGTAATATTTTAAAAGCACGTTGAGTTTTCACAATTGACTTCTTCTGTTGAATGTAAATTTCAACTATTTCAGAGCGCTCGCGTGGCGTGTATTGTTCCATGGTAAAAATCTTCTTGGACTGACGCTTCAAACGCGGTATGTCATTAAGCGATCTGACATCTCTGTCAAAAGTTATGGCGTTGCCAGATGGGTCCGTCGAATACGGGCAACCCTGTAGTTTAGTGTATTTCACAATCTGAACTAAAAGGTACGTCTTAGTTCGCAATGAAGCAGGTCACAATTTAGACATTGTTTACAATGTTTACAATTGATAGTTCAACAATGTTGAACTAGAAATTAACGATGGAAAACACTTTACTGTCCATAAGGTCAAAATAAAAAATTCAAATTCAAACACATAAAAGTTAAATTCAGCCATTGACAGATTTATACACCTGTGCACAATTACATGTGGAAAAAAATTAAAATTGATAAGTTCTTTTCTATAAAAAGGGAGGTGGTCAAAGGCACGTGTGCTAATGAATAATGAATGTTGAAAATGTGGTAGTAGCTTGTAAGCTAATTATTTTTATCAGCCATCATTCCTACATATTAATCAATTAACTTTACATTACTAACATTATAATAAGTTTTAATTTCATAATCATTTTTTATAAACTATATTTCAAATTATAACTATAAATATAAAATTATAAATAAATGTAAAATTATAAATGAAAAATTAAACTAAATTAATTGAACGTTATCGTAAAATAAGCACAAAGAATAATCAATTAAATATTGATTATTCATTGTTATAAAAAAGGAAGGTGTAGTGTATTTCACATGTCATAGTTGCATGTCTTCTGCATGCAACTAGCTAACTAACTAACATAACTATTGAGTAATGATTGGCCCAGTTAACGAGCCATCAGCTTGCAACTGGAGATTCACCAGTTGTGGTGAATTATTAACCCAATTTTAATGCCTTCCGCATATTGGGAAACATACCGCACTGCACAAAGCCGAAATTTTACATTATGCTTGTTCAGCTTTATCCCAATAATGTTAAACTAGATTTGTTGTAGTAATAATAATAACCTTAAGTAACAATGGGAAATTAAGAAATTACATGTATAAATAGTATAAGAAACGGTAATAAATAACAAGTTGAAAGTGACCGTTTGGTGCCTGAAACTCAGTATATGGCAAGCATTCAGAAATTATTATTATAATAGGCCCAGGATAGAGTGTCACTCAAATGCCCTAGTTAGAAACCTTGGTAACCCTCTTGCAGTTTCCAAACTCCATAAACAAAAAAAAAACTGTTACATTTTGTGTTCAAAATGCAAACGCATCATAAGAGCTAATAAACCGCAAGCTGCCAGAAGCATTTGATACTTAAATTAACCCCTGCCTATGTCAAAGGACCACACAAACAAAAACATGCAGCTAAAAACTACGCGGAAAAGGGACATTTTCATCGATGACCAGATTGAAAATACCTATTGCTAGGTTCTCATAAGAGAGCGATTTAATAATAAAGGGTGTCCCAACAAGAAGATTTAAATTTTAAATAAAACACAGATATTTAAAAAAAAATCGTGAAACTTTATTATGTCGTAAAGTAGACAGAATGAGGTTATGTACGGAACAACACATCGGGCAGGTAGCCGCCGCGGCTTTGCTGGCACACACCCAATCTTTTAATGAAACTTTCAATGACCGTTTTGCATAAATGCTGTGGTATTTCAGTAATGCAACGTCCAATTTCCTCTTTTAAGACTTGAGTCGTCGTCGGCTTATTCGCGTAAACCATCGACTTCAAAAACCCCCAAAGAAAAAAGTCTAATGGTGTTAAATCGCACGATCTAGGCGGCCAATTCTGGTCTCCAAAACGCGTAATAATACATCCACGAAATGACTGATACAGCAATTGAATTGTTTCTCTGGCTGTATGACATGTGGCGCCGTCTTGTTGAAACCACATGCCCTCCACATTCATTTCTTCAATTCTAGGCACGAAAAAACTGGTTATCATTCCGCGATACCGAACACCATTGACTGTTTGCACTTGACATGCCTCATTTTTATAACAAAAAAAGGTCCAATGATTGCTCCATCCCAAAATTCACACCGCACAGTGACACGTTGAAGATGCATTTGCTTCTCGTGAATCACTCGAAGATTTCCCTCACCCCAAATGCGACAATTCTGCCTATAGACGAAGCCATCAAGATGGAAATGGGCCTCGTCACAGAAGATGATTTTATCGGCAAAATCAGCATTTTAATGTTGTCTCTCTAAAACCCAATTAACGAACTCCCTTCGCTGTCCATGGTCAGCTGGCTTCAGTTCCTGAGTCAATTGAATTTTGTATACATGAAGATGCAAATCTTTCGTCAAAATTCGCTGCATAGTGGATTTGGAGTCATAAAGTTGCTGAGCTCGGTGTCGAATTGAGGTGGATGGAGTTTGGGCGACATCATCACGTACAACTGCGACATTTTCGGTCATGGAGCTGGTCGAAGGCGTGTTGTTGTTTTTACATCACTAACAGACCCAGTTTTGGCAAATTTATCCATTAATCTCTTTACAGTTGACTCTTTTGGAGCATTATTGTGACCCCAAATTGATCGGAATTTGAGAACTATAGCCGCAAAACTTTCACCATTTTGATAAAACAATTTCACAATTAGAATGCGTTGTTCATTCGTGTAGCGCTCCATTTTTACTAACCTCGTACCTTCTACTAGCAAACAATAACAATTGTTCAAATGTCAAACAATGGCACTTCGATTGGCGCCAAATTTAAATCTTGTGTTCTTGTTGGGATACCCTGCAAATAAAACAGATAAAAAAAAAACAAAAAAACCTATTTTTGTTTTATAAAATAGTAAAAAATGGTATACTAGCTCTTTTATGTAATAACTTTAATTATTCTCGTTCAAGTAGAAGCCCTCAAATAATAATACTATGATTGAATAATGCTATGATTGAAAAATATTTTATAGTACGGATTACAGGAACATGGAGTCAGCTGCCAAATGACTTGCTGCTTTTTTAGATTGCATTTTAATAATATTTTTCAACTGAAACTACTTGAACATTTTTAACATGTGTAAATCCCTTTTCGTATTACTTTTTCTCTGTACTTAGTATGAATATGTTTGATTACATGTGTTCAAATAGTACATGTATTCAAATAATTGAGATGCGCCTTTGAGAATTCGCAATTTTTAGGGCAATTGCTACTTTTAACAGGATATGTTAAAACTTAACTAGTATATTATTTATTTTTTGGGATTACACTTTTACATTTTTATGACTACGGAGCCAATAAGTTTAAAATTATGCTTATAGTTCAATATTAAATTTATGTACGATTGAGGTCCCAAAACTAATCGACACGACGCAAACAACCTTTTCCAACATAATCTCCTTTTAGTTCGATACACTTTTTCCAGAGATATTCAATAGCTTCTATACCCTGTTTGTGGCAAGAATTGTCAAACTTCTTAAATTGCCATCAACCGCAGACTCCACCTCTTTATTGTTGTCAAATGTTTTACCACGGAGCTTTTTTTTCAAATTTGGTAATATAGGATGGCGCATAAGCCACGTTAAGATTTGATCAGTGAATACATTTTTTGTTTAAGTCTTTTTTCGCCTCTTTACAGAATTAACTAAATAATACTTGGGAAATTTATGATGGAAAGGCTCAGCACAGAACAAAGAACCAAAGTTGCTCAATTTTACTTTGAAAGTCAGTATTCGATTATTCCGATCATATCGAAATTTCTTTCATGTTCGAAATGCTCCTAGCGCTCCAACAATTTACCGATTGGTTCAACGTTTTGGGCAACAAGGGGCTCTCTGTGATCTTCCGCATGCTGGAAGACCTCGTGCAGTTCGAAATGAAGTGATCATTGCTCGAGTGCAAGCAAGTACTGAGGAAAACCTCGAAATTTCCACCAGGCGACGTTCTCAGTAGTTAGATGTAACTAGGCGGTCTTTGCAAAGAATTTTACATATGTTTCATCTTTTCCTCATATAAGATGCAATTGGTCCACGAGTTAAAACTAAATGATGCACAAGAACGCATTCAATATAGTCGCCGTTAACGTTACTTATGCGCCACTCTTTAGAATATAGTCCGAGAAAGTAAAGTCTGGCGAATAAGATGCGTGATGAAGCAATTCGAAATTTAATTCATTAATTTTGGTCATCAGAATAGTGGATGTGTGAACTGGAGCAATGCCTTGGTGAAACAACACGTTCTTTTTCGCCCTTCCTTTTAATTTAATCACCTAAATGCTGCAATAAATTAGCATAATATTCGCCGTTGGCGATTTTTTCTTTCTGAAGATAATCAATTAAAATAATCTCATGCGTATCCCAAAAAAAGACGCCATAACCTTATCTGCAGATGGAACCGTCTTGGCCTTCTTTGGACACGATTCTCCCATTCCAGTCCATTGCTTTGACTGTTCCTTTGTCTCAGGTGCGAAGTGGTGAACCCATGGTTGTAAATCGTCACAAAAAATCGTCTTTATTTACGACGCTGTTTTTGCTCTATTGAAAGCAAGTGCGGCACCCATGTTGCGCATAGTTTTCTCATATTCAAATCTTCGGTCAATGTACGACATATAGATCTTTTTGAAATGCTTATTATTTCAGTTAGCTCACGCACTTTCAGCCGACGATCATCCAATACCATTTTGTGGATTTTCTTGACCGTATCGGGCGTGAACACTTCAATTTTTCGACCACTATGATGGCAGCTCGTACGGCCTCGTTTAAACTCTGCTACCTAATATTTTAGTCACCAAAATAACTTTTTTGTAATTACTGAAATCTTCTATACGCCAGGTCGGCTAGCTTTGGGGCCACCCTCGTATAAGTAGACTGTATAATGAATCTGTTCATAATTGTATGGAATATGTATGTAAAAAGGGTTCTGCAATACACAATGGATTACAAATAAATAAATAAAAAAATAAATAAATGAAGCCAAATTAATAATGGATGGCTTAAAACTTGAAGATTTTTTCAGGCATTTTATATAGACTGAGCAAGCGATTTAATAATAAAGTCCTTTTTCGCCGCGTCTACCATTTAAGAGAAGATAAAAAAATATAATGACTTGTCATCGTTAATGGAGCAGATCGAAGTCAGGCCAAAGCTTTATGTCTAAACCATCGTTGCTTTGGTTGGATAACGATATCCAAATGAAGATAATCCAACTCGAAAAGTGCTCGGCAAAGAACTTGATGGGAAAAACATAGATTATAATTAAAATTCCATTGGAACTTGAGACTCTATCAAAACTTGTTGCAACGAATTTGAGAAAGAGCGCTAAGGACCGAACTGCTTGGAATTATTTCCTCTGTGCGGCGTACAGTCAATAGTCGAGTACTTAATTATCTAAGTAAATAACCGAGATAAACTTATGAAAAGCCTCTCACTGTGGTTTAATGAAAGAAACCCTTGTTTATTTGTTGGTTACAGTTGTTTGCATTCAGCTTAAGGCCACTATAGATAATTATTATAATTCCAATCATTACAGATTTATCAGGTTTTTCTGGAATTCAATTTAATGCTTTTTAGCACCTCCTCAAGAGCGTGTTTCGTGTAGTGATAAATTAATTATCGTTTTTGTCGTAACCATTTTAATGATAATTTGAATTTTGTTACGTGTCAAATTGTTAAAATAATACGTAGAATGAAGATACACAGTGCCCGACTTTTGCCCAGTGAAAAAACAAACGAGATAAGATTTTCCATTTCACTGAATTTCATTGTTGATTTTGCAAAGAAGTTTTTAAAACCATTTTTTTTATTTTTTCTGAACACAAGCGGTGGCACAGTGGCAGATGCGGGAAAATGAAAACGAATGAATTTATAATTAACGAACTGCAACAATCCAATTCACATATATGCTTTGCTATTAGCTTTATTAGCTCTTTATTATTTAACTTTATTAGTTCAGAAATACGAGATTATATTCACTCTCCTTAAACTAACAGGCATTGCCATATTGTCTGTTCTTAATCGTTTAACTTTGCCTAGTAAAAATAGAGCATATAAATATATCTGCAATTATTTAGAAAGTTGCAATTTGGTTAGAAAGTAAGAAATTTGATATTATCTTGCCTTTCTTTCATGATGGCTTTCCAGTATTTCTGATATTTCCCTGTAGAAAAAAAATAGGTGGATAGGCTGTCTGTAGTAAAATGTGCATTTTCGTCATTTTTTTCTATAATTTTATCATTTAAAGCAATATAGGCCCATATTATATATAAGTTCATTTAACCTTTTAAGAACCCGCCCTAATTGTGTAAATTTGGTTATTGAAAAATACAACACAATATTTCACTGGATATACGAGAATATACGATTGAAATGTTACCAACTTCTTGCTGCTGTAGTAAACAAACGGCTAATAACAGCGCGCTCATTTTTAACACGCGTCAGTCTGTCATGTGATTTGTAAAGCACCTTAAATGTTATATATAAAGTATTATACACAGGGTGGTGCCCAATTGCAGTACAATAAAAAATTAAAATAACTTTTTTTAATTAATGTGTTCCAAATATATAAATTTTTTTTAGTGTATAGAATATTCAATTTTATTTTGTATAACTTATTAGTTTTGAAGATGGTAGACCATAAATGACCTCCATTCCCATTCACGCATATGATCAGAAAATTATTCATTACGGCTTGAAAGGCTGAAGTTGGGATCGCCTCAATTATGGCTGTAATAGACGGCTTCAATTCAGTCAACTTCCTTTGTTTAGTTTTATACGTCTCTTACTTGACATAACCCCACTTGTGGGTAGACGGGTGTTGCCTAGGATGCTTTGTACCGCTTACCCCTAAAACGCAAGCCTCTCTAACCGATCCTGTAATTAAGCAGGCAAAGGGTATGATGCTTGCGTACAAAAACAAAGTAGTGTGGCCTTGTGCCAGGCGCCCTAGGAACAGGTGGAATATGTCTTGGGATTCACCTATAATATGACATCAAACTGATCTTGGAACTCGTTTTTCGAAAACCAAGTAAAGGGGAGAATCATAGTTGAACAAGACACAGCCTGGCAACAGGTGCTGTTATAGAGAAGCCGTCGGGAGATATCAGAAGATTTATCTTTACCGTGTTTAATAGTTGTACGACCAGAGAGATCTGGTTAATAGACTATGATTGGAGCATGGTGTGCTTTGCTGTGTTGATATTCTCTCCTCGGACATTGAAAATCTATGCCGTAGATTATGGATTACCAGTTCCATGCGAGGTATGATAAAGCAAAACTGGAGTAGCTTGTCTGCGAAACCCAGACCAGAGGGTTCTCTTCTGGTAGCACGGGTGACCAGGGGCCCAAGGAACATTGTTCCTTCCTGGTCATTGGTGTTGGACCCCTAGTGGGAGGATCGTGCTGGTTGTGGTTGCCCGAACAAGTGTTTTCAGTGCTTTTGCGTTGCTTCAAGTTGCGTTGGTCAAGTTGCTGTTTATGTCTATCAGAGGTCTTACCAGATTACCTCAACTCTTACGCTGTAGGTAGCTCACTTCATACTAAGTGACTACAACGGGACCTGAGGAAGTTTTTCCAAGGGACCTACTTCTAATCTCTGGTAGTTTGACCAATCCTTCGGGATTAGTTTGAGTACCCCAAAGGGGCGCTTGCTGTCGCTAGAAGAAAGAAAGAACATATAACCAAAAAAAGAATAATACAAGAAAACAGCACCTGTGTGATAGCACACCATGGGTAAGGCTTTCAAAGCGAGACTCATGTAAAACCTACACATTTGATTGACATAACCCCATAAAAAAAATCTGGTGCGGTCAGGTCAAGTGACCTTGAGAGCCATCAAAAAGTGGAGTTTCTGTAGAACTAAGTACTGTTGAAACGGATAATTCTTCGGCAAAATTCTGAGTAAAAAAACTCCTTTACCATCTTTAAAAAACGACCTCCATTGACGGTTGATAGTTGACAGTAACACGATTTGTGTGCCACCCTGTGTAAATTATGTAATATTACACATAAATGCACATAATTTTTTAAGAACCAGCCCTAATTGTGGGTCTGATTACTCAAAAGTAGAAAAACATTTTACTGGATGTACAGAGCTAGACGATCAAAATGCTACCGTATTTGCGCTGTTATAGCAACAATACGGCTAATGACTGCGCGCTCAGTTTTTGGTAAATGTCGATCTATTATGTTGTTTACAAACCCGTGGAAGCATATCATTTAACATTGCAGTTAAAAAAAGTTATCAAAATGGAATTCAAACACAACAGTGTTATCAATGAAGTTTATAGGACCACTGAACTCTTGTCACATAATCGTTTCGGATTCATTCCCATTTGAAAAGTTGCCACGTCATCTGTATAATGGACTGATGGGAATCCCTGAACTGTTAGAATCCTAAAAGTTACATTCATGATTGCGTTCCAAAACGATGGAATCATATTTCTTCTCCGAGATGTTCCAATATATTCTTTTCCTTCTGGTCATGTTTCTCATGTCGCAATTAAATCATATTTAGATTGATTACATTCATTAGACTCTGATCAATTTCAAACTTGCCTAAAGATTGGATCAATTGTTCAGTGTAATAGAGCTAGAACCACTCCTCAGTTCTACATGGGGAAATCCTATTCACCGCTGTCTTCAGTATATCTCTTGTTATAGCTACGTTGCGGTACACTGCAGGCATCGTTTCCCCCTCATTCGTCATAGATTCTATTTCATCGATTACGGAATTTCCTCTGTCGTTTCTGTACTCTCCTTTTTTGACGTGTATCAACGACTCCAATTGCGTTTATGTTTTCGATGTCCATGAATAGGTGCCCGGATTTTAAGTTAAGGTTTCATAGTAATCATCCCAGTAAACACCCTTCCCCTTTAGTTTTGCTCCATTAAACAGTCTTCTGACAAAATTTGAAAAAAAGTGGCGAAAGTATTTTTCCATCGATTATTTTTTTTACAAAAATCATCAAAGGGACTTTAAAAAGTGCTTCGAAAAATCTTTAGAAATCTAATCTAAATCCATATTAGATTTTCTTTTCACTGTGCATGGTTTGTTAGTCGTGCGTCGTTTCGATTAATTCAACAAGAACCCTTTTCTCTTTTATTTCAAACAACCAAACTACCAGAACTAAATGCTTCAACACTTCGATGGGTAACAAGACTAACAAACCATAACAAATGAAGAAAATCACATATTTCAATACCGCCGGGTTCCGATATTTCAATATTTGAAAAGTAAATATTTGTACGTATTAACACAACAATTATGAAGATTTGTAAACCTTTTACTAAAAGAACAAACAAAACGCTCATACCGAAAGATCTCAGCAGAACTGAATGGTCTCCGGAATCAATGCCTTAGCCCGAGAGTAACCACATTTACATATTTCGAATTCAATTCAACCATCCCATAGCAAATCGCCGCCTTTCTACTTGGTTGGTGGTGAATGTGCTGGATATTAGCCAGTGTATGCCTCACTGCCTCTATGATGACGATATTCTGTGTGTGGATTATGGGTATTGTTGAGAGCCATCGATATGTTAAATGTCCAAAATTAACACGGTCAGATGACATATTTACTTTGACTTATCCGTTGCGTGTTATTGTTTTTTCCATGTGTCACAGATGGTGTGGCGGAGGCGGTCCGGGTTGCTGCGGGTGATTTGATGCTACTGTAGTTAGTTGTACGTGGTGATTTCTCACGCATGATTAGACATTGTCACCATTGTCCGTCTCTGTGCTCATAATTTATGCAAAGAGTCTTTCGAGTGTAGTAGCTGGTTAGCACTTTGTGCCATAAATACCAAACAAATATTTGAAACTAGTAGTAAATGGTAATCATATTGTTATACTTAAATGCTCCAGTAAAGAGCAACAAAATTAATGAATTTTTGCATAACTTGTTAACGGCACGATCATACATTTGTTCTTGGGGAAAAGAGTTGTCTGTAAGTTTTGCAAATTTTCTAAATCCACGGTACTATAACCAAAAATATACGAGTACACCAGAGATTACGAAACCGTTATCAGAACGAACAATTCAACCTTAAAGGTCCAATTTCTGACCAAAACTTAAACTTAGCTCAACACCTTTCTTAATTGTCGTTAAACAGCATTTAGATGTCAGAGAATCTAAAAACAGAATGCGTGTAAGGTGACTCATTAATGAAATGCAAAGAAATTTCCTACCCTTTAAATACTTATATTTTCTGAAACAGCAAGAACAACCAAAGTGTCTTTAACCCCGTGAATGAGATATGGGAGAGCTTCTCACATTCAGTGAGCTGATTTTCATTCTATTTTTGGACTCACTCAACGGAGCTCACGGTTTAACGATGATTCCGAATGTCACAGATTGAAAAACAAAAACTATACTTGTCGATTAATCGGCTACTCCAAGTGTTCGTCAGACACATCAAGGTAACCGCCACTCAAATGATACGTAGCTGCATCGGTACCCGTGACCACGCAAACGATAACCGCGTGTAGGAACCATCGTGATACCGTAGACCACCGCAAATCTTTGTATAATCTCTAAAAACCTGGCATATTCTAAACCAATCTCATACAAATTAACCAATTTTCTGAAAATAAATTTATTCCTTACAACCGCTCATTCAGAGACTGCAATAGCTTAGATCTTTCTTCATTTCATTGGTTTACAATCATTTGCAAATCAACCTATTAACAACGCCCCTTCATGCATTACATTTAATCGGAATTGGTACACGTTGAGCACTTACTAAAGTCAGGTCTCATGATGAAAAAGGGGCGGATTGTCACACTCCTCCTGGAGTCTCCAACACAAGTTGACAAATTTTCCAAAATTGTTTCTTTTCTCTACAATTTTTATTTAGTACGCTACAACAGACCACATTTTTCTACACAGTAAAAATTTATATTAGATGCGCATGGGAACTTAGTCCCATTCTTTGCCAATAGATGGCGCCAGCTGCAAGTGCTAGCCGATTCTGCCATAATTTAAACATCATGAGCCAAGCTTAAGCATATGGTAAACATACCGCCTCGACACAATTTGCATTTCAATTTATTCTTTTGACGTCTTATTCCTTTGGTTGTGTGAATACGTATGATTTTGTGCCAAATAATCATCATATGCGGGAAGTATTGATTTTCTTCTTTCAATCGAAGAAAACAGTGGCTGAAGCCCATCAAAAGCTCAAAAACGTTTACAGAGATGTTGCTTTAAGTGAAACAACGTGTCGAGATTGGTTCCGTCGCCTTAAAAACGGTGATTTTGATATTGACGACCGTTTGCGTGAAAGAAGGCGAAAAACCTTCAAAGACACTGAATTGACGACATTACTGGATGGGATTCCATGTCAAACGCAGGTAGAGCTTCCTTCGGTATTAAGAGTTACCCGCCAAGCCATTTCCAAGCGATAGTATGTATTGGAAATGATTAAAAAACAGGGAACTTGGGTTCCTTATGAGTTGAAGCCACGGGACGTTGAGCGTCCATTTTTCGCCTGTGAACAACTGCTTCAGCGACAAAAAAGGAAGGGTTTTTCTTTATCGTTTTGTAAAGGGTGATGTAAAATGCGCTACGAAGGTTATGCTCTGTATTTAGGGGGACCAAGTCGGTGTTATTTAATACGAGCTGTTGAAACCAAGTGAAACCATCACTGGGGATCGGCATCGACTTCAATTAATGCGATTGAACCGAGCACTGCGCGAGAAACGCCCACAATACGCGGAGAGGCACGAAAAAGTGATTCTTCAGCATGAAAACGCTCGGCCCCACGTGGCCAAGTCCGTTAAAAGCTGGCTGAAAACACTGAAATGGGAAGTCTTACCCCATCCGCTATATTCTCCAGATATTGAGCCCTCCGATTATTACTTATTCCGTTGCGATGGCACACGGTCTGGCTGACCAGCAGTTCTACTCATATGACGACATCAAGGAATAGTTAGATTCGGGGATAATCTCAAAAGATGTACAGTTTTACGTTGACGGAATTCGAGCTTAGCCAGAAAGATGGGGAATAGTAATAGATAGCGATGGACAATACTTTTAATGAATTATTTGTGAACATGTTTTCAGAATAAAGTTGAATTTTTTATAAATAATAAAAAACCCGCGAATTGCGCACTTGATAACTAATTGAATTTAAGGATGATTGACCGTAAATGTTCTCCATGCACCTGATCAGAAAATTATTCATTGCGGCCTGAAGGATTGCAGTCGGGATCACCTCGATTATTGCCTTATTGGACTGCTACAATTCAATCAAATTCCTTGTTTTCGTTTTGTACACCTCTTGCTTGACATAACCCCATAAAAAAAATCTCAGACGTTCAGGTAGCCTTTAGGGCCAACGGAAGGTAGTGTTTCTGCATATTAATTTTCGTTGAAGATCTGCCATAACCAGTCTGGCTATGTGTGCAGTTGCTCCATCTTTCTGGAACCAAATGCTGTTGAAACGGATACGTCTTCGGCGTAGTTCTGGGTAAAAGAACTCCTTCAACATCTTTAAATAACGGTCTCCATTGATAAATGACAGTAGCACGATTCGTGCGTTTTGTGTCGGCTGCGTATACGGCAACCGACCGACTTGGTGTGATGGTTAGTAAATGCGACTATAATCGCGGGTTTAATCCCGCATACAGCCTATCATTATTTGAACGGGGCGGTCAACTCCATGTATCTGGCGGACACTTCGAGTAGTCCAGTAGTTTGCATGTCAGGTTCGGATTCGTCATTAAAATGTAGGTTCCGTTGAGTGAGTCTAAAACTAGAGTGCGAGAAGCTCTTCCATATTTCACTCATAGGATGCAAGGGAATTTACGCGTGTATTGAGTGATTCATAGTGATAATTAAATGGTTAAAAATTGATCAATAAAACTGAATACAAATATCTACTTTGTTATGACTGGTTCTGGAGAGACCAACTATTTAACTATTGTTCGATCATAACTCTGGTATTTAGACAAAAAATTATCACACAATTGTTATCAGCGTTATCATTAAACATTAATTAAGCGATAAATGACACATTGATTCATACGTAGAGACACACTGTCATATTTGGCCGCAATGACAATTTCAATATTTCCACATTAACACCATTATAATTCCACACTTCTAGTAAAGTGAAATAGATGCTACTACAATCGGGTGCTACTGGCCCGTTTAGCAAATCTCACTTGGATGTGAGAACTGAAGTTTGTATAAGAAAACTTGACAAACTTTGAAATGAGAAAGAAAAAATAAGAAAAAGTTGAAGAAGAAATTCACTTTTTATTGACAATTCGAAGAATTTCTTTTATTGTGATCAACAACCTACCCTCTAGACGAAGAAATATGGAATCTATAAATAAATATTTGCCCGATTTTAGAACATAACATGAAAAAGCCATTTCCTATCTCTTAAATAGGAGGCGGTGGGGTTAAAAGATGATGTAAGAAAATACATAGCTGTAAAAGACAGTCAATGCAAAATAGAGAGAGAGAAAGAAAGGGGGAGAAAGATCAAGAGAAAGTAGGAAGAATACTCGTACATTATTAAACATAATTTGTGTAGGAAAAAGATTTAAACCATACTCCAAACTCGAATTTAAGATCCATCGCCTAACGTTTAGTATAAAAGCCAAAGATAACATCTGACAAGAAGTCAGTCAATAGAAATAATTGTTAATATACACGTGAAACGACTGGCAACGGCGAAAGTGAACAGCAACTAGTCTAAAGTAAAAAAACACACAGAATGTCTATGGGATTTAATGTAGTAGTGTTGGCATTAGCCATCATTACAAGTGGCTATTTAGTGTATAGCCAAGAAATATTGGCTGATAGCACCGATCGCATTGCAACATTTCGCGAGTCAAGAATTATTAACTTTAATGCATTACCTTTGGAAAATAGCACCGATGATCGTTATGCATCGTTCCGCGAAGGACGACGCAGCAACGTGGTCGATAGTTGTATAACAAACGATGACTCAATCGGTACTTGCATGACCCGTTTCCGGTGTCTAAGTTCGGGTGGAACTCCTAAAGGATATTGTGCCTCCTATGGTGTCTGTTGTGAAAGTAGGTGCCTGTTGGCAACAACTCTTAAGGGAATTTATGTGCTTAATTTTATTTGACTTCCAGCCAATCTGCAGTGTAATGGTGGCTCAAAACTAAAGCGTACCATCATAAGGAAACCGCCCGTACTGAATTCGGCCTCTTGCGTCTACACTATACAACCTTACAATCGAAATGTCTGTCAATTGCTAATTGAGTTCCAGCGTCTTGAACTGCAACCGCCTGTTTTGGACCACAATACCAACACCTTGAAATGTACTGACTATCTATCCATTGGTGATTTTACATTATGCGGTGATAACTCAGGCCAGCATCTATATTTACCCTTCAATGTGGCCAGTGGAATTAGTGAAATTAGTCTATCCTTCATTCTGACCAATAATTGGTCACTGACCAATTGGCGCCTAGTTATAACACAGCTGGAATGTCCCGCCCCTAAGAAACGCGCACAGATCTTTATGCCCTTCATTAATGGCAACAATATAGACCGTCTGCGCACTATTTTCTCGGCGCACAACAGTGATGTCGATCTGCTGGCCCCACCGGGTTGCAATCAATATTTTACGCAACCAACGGGTACGATAAAAACTTTCAATTTCAAAGCGGATGGTTCAACGTACTATTTGCCCAATATGAACTATGTGATATGCGTGCAGTCAGTGGTGGGGGCAGCAATGATTGAGTGAGTATATTCTTGAAGAACATTTTGAGCTTTTTTGTTGAAGAAATCTGGCAAATTGCAGTTTCTGCCAAATACAGAAATCATAAACATTTTCGGTATGGTGATATCTGCTTTACATATAAATAATCTACATATAAGTAAACATATATGCAACTGATGATATACCAACAGCATCGATTCAGTCACAAAGGATTCTGGAGACGAATTTGTCACGGAGTCTGAAACGCGTCATCTTTGTGAATTACTGAATTGACTGTTGCTTTAACTAATTACTTAAAACATCTTCAATTTGAAAATGTCTACTTGGCTTCCCAGCTAATTTAATGTACGGGTACATTCTTGTGTACACTACCAAGAAAAGGGAGCAATTTTTATTAAAATAAGATGCGCTCCATGTCCGCTAAAATAATTTTATGGCAAAATATGTGTTTGCAGTTTTGTCTGTGTATTACGCTTGAAATCCTATACCATCCATCCAATTGCGTCAAAATTTTTAGAAGACAATGTTTAAGTGTCTGTGATGGACTCTAGATAATTTTAGTTATCGTAAAAGAAATGCAACGTGCGGTTTTTTGCAAGCTTGGCAAATAACATGAAGTCAGTCAGACAAGAAGTTCCACATAAACAGGAATAATCTTTTTCTTTTAAGAAATGAGAAAAGTTCTTATAAAATGTTCCGTTCTAGGAAATAATTTTTCTATCTAAATCAAAAGAAGGGAGAACTATTGAAAGCTTTAACCGATTTATTTAAATATTACAACTTTGTAAATGAGGTCGGCATTGTAAATGAGAGTAAATGTGTGAAATTTTTTGTCCATAATTTTTCAAGTCAACGTAATCAGAATATATCTGCATTTGTACACACATTGAAACTTTTGAAGCAATAGTATCCAAAACACCTCAATTACTGGAGTTAAAGAGTACAAAATTTTCGTTATATGCTTAACTCTGGTAATAAGCAAGTCCGTCCGTCATAATGCATGTCTGTTGAAACCGCAATTAGAAGGATGAAATGTTTCGCTAAAATGTTTCATAGCCAAAGACAGGTTAAAGAAAAAATTGATTCGATGACAAGCCTGCATAATAGCATTGCGATCTCAGTAATATGTCTTATTCCTCTTCTTTTAGGTATTGGTTTGTTGTCGGCTTATAAGACCTAGACCTTGCCCATGATGTAATCCTAACTAAATAACTCGCTAGGGCTTTGTATAAGCTACGATGTGTGTCATATGCGGCACCTTGCATAAAACGTAAAAACATAAGATGGCAATCATTTGGCGTTCTAGCCTCGTTCCCATGCAGCATCGATCCGTTTCATTGAGCTGCATTTATTTTGTATTTTGATCCGCCCATTCATCTGACGATGAGTCGGAGCATCCACGATATTCAGTTCCACAAGTGCTAGAATTAGTGGGATAGGAAAACACTTCGTTTGGAAAATGTGAGAAATGTTTATTATCATTAATTAATTCAAAACACGTTCCGATATGAATTAATAAGTACGAAATACCAATCTAATTATTGAGGTAATTAGTAGAAAAATACTATTTTTCTCTTAAAAATGAGTGGAATCGTTTTTGTCACTGCTAGTTGTCTGACAATGAGACTGCACATCACCGTGACATAGTAGGCAAGGACGTAGCCAGTGTAGAATTTGAGATAGGGCAGCGATGAGTACAGATAGGGCAGATTCTGATAGTAGCCAGTATTCTGATTTGATCAATCGATTTTCCTTATTTCTAATTTGTGAGGGTAAGTAAAAAAAGACAATAATTTCTTTAATTGTTTTTTTACATCCCCAAGCTCATCAAGAATTGCTAATAGATTTAGTAAATCGTCGTTATCCAAAAATTATCCTTGTAATTCAGCAATTAGCTAAATGGCTGGGCGTCCTGATCTTCTACATTGTGTTTCGCGTAGAATTAGAAAAGTCGATGCAAAAAATAGTTAACCATCTCACCGAGAATTGCTAATGAATTTATGAGATCGTCGTTGTGTAAAAATTTTCCTTGTAATTCAGCAATCAGTTAAATGATCTTCTATGAAGGCCGATGCATAAAGTGGTTATCCATCGATTTGATTTTTTAACTTGCCTCTTTTGAGTCTGGGGTCTATTTCGGGAAACGCAGGGAGTTAAGACGGATAAATGAAAAAAAACGATAATTTCTTCAGGTTTATTTTAGATCTAAAACTTATCAAGAATCGCTAATGGATTTAGTAGATCATTGTTGTGCAAAAATTTTCCTTGTAATTTAGCAATTAGCTAAATGATTGAGCACCCTGATCTTCTGCATTTTGTTTTGCGAAGAAATAGGAAGGTCGATGCAAGAAGTAGCTATCCATTGATTTGATTTTTTGGCTTACATCTTCTGGGTCTATGTTATATTTTGGGAATCTTAGGCACTTGTGATAGATAAATGAAAATAAAAACGATAATTTCTTCAGGCTTATTTTAGATCTCCAACTTATTGAGAATCGCTAATGAATTTAGGATATCGTCGTTGTGTAAAAATTGTCCGTGTAATTCAGCAATTAGTTAAATGACTGGACATCCTGATCTTCTGGGAAGGTCGATGCATAAAGTGGTTATACGTCTATTTGATTTTTTTTAACTTGCCTCTTTTGAATCTGGGTTCTACTTCGGGAATCGCAGTAACTTATAAATGCAAAAAAACTATAATTTTTTTAGGTTTATATAATTTCTGCTCCTTGTAATTCAGCAATCAGCTAAATGACTAAGCATCCTGATCTTCAAGCAGTTATCCGGTTGGATTATTTTTTTTCTTACATCTTCTGCGTTTTGATTCTATTTTCGGAATTGCCGAATGAAATTAGCTTGTTCCGCTTGGTTATACATTCCTTATATTATCTTAGTTTCATCATTTCATTTTGGATGCACTTTATGATTGTTATGTCATCATTCCATTCGGTACAACGATCATAATTTTTGGCCACAATCATGGTCAATCGAATTTCGAAATTGAGTACACTTTTTTAACGAAGACACTCTTGCCGACGTCATTTCAAAGGCGATGAAAGATAAATAACCATTCATGTAACATTATGTCATCGATCAAAAAATGTACAAATGAAAATTATTTCCAAGACTATCAAATGCTAGCGATATTTACATCAGGGCAGTTCTTATAGTAGTGCATTTTTTTGGATCAAGTGAGATAACTTAATGTCTTAGCAGTGGCACTTCGTGCTTCTTGCACTGAATAAAACATCAGTTCGCGTTGAGTAGTTGTAAATTATAGACTCTTTATTTTCAAATTTAAATCTTACAAGCTATAATGGAATTATTCTAAATACGCTAATCTTAAAGATGGAGTGAATAAGAAAATAAATAGGGATGATTCTAAGAAAATAAATAGGGATGATTCTACTACCGCCCACACACACAAGCGCATGATCGAATGATAATTCGACTTATCTATGACTCCCTGCATCGCTCATATATGATCTTCTGGCTGTACTCTTCAGTATTACAGCCTAACACGCAAATGTGTAACATATGTGATAAAACCACTTAACAGAGCCACGTGATTTATTACATCTTGGGACTACGTTAGCCAAAGAAAATATATTTAACTTAAACTTCTATAATTAGCCTGTACTCACACAGCATGATGAGTTTATTTTCCTTATAAGTACAGTCATAAATATATTCGATATGTTTCTCTGGAAAAAAAACTGACAATTGCGAAATTCCCATCATTACAAGAATATAAAGTGTACCACACATGTTCATTATTGAACGAGCAGCAATGCTTGATTTTTTTTTTAATTTTATGTGAACGAAATATTGCATTTAGTTCTCCAAATTCAGATACGAGTATTTCATGCACGAGTATTCAAACTACTTCTGAAATAAACCCTCTTCTTCTTCCACCAAAATATAATTTCCCAACAACGCTTTCTGGAGCCAGTTGCAGATATTCTATGAGTAATGAACTTTTTGCGTACTTGAAAAAATCAGTTGATGAAGAACTGATATTTTTCCACTTTCCAAATTCTGTGAGCGTGTGCGAAGTCTGTGGCTTCCATAATGTAAATATTTTTGACAACGATAGCAAAAAGCAAAATCTTTCATGGCAGAATACTGTGACCGTTTCTATTACTTGAACCAGCCCACTATAAAAGCCCTGATATTTCCTTTTGGATGTAATTTGTGCAATATTCATCACAAAATCAATCGATATTCAGTTCACAGTGCGAATTTTCAAGTTAATACAAAATTGTCGGTGGCTGCGGCTGGAGGTCGTAATGATTGGCTCATGAAATATTGTTATTAGAATAAAATATTTGCTATGGAATGCTGCTGCATATGATGCACATTCACGTACTAATTTATAAATTGAACGTATTTGGGGCAGATTGTATATTATCGGATAATGCTGACAGTTTTAATACAAAATTTTGATAAATTTTCACACTAAAATTTTGGTAGCTTCGACGATAGATCTTCATTGATTGATGTGTAATTCAACAGATGTCAAAGTTTATGCTCTAAGCAATTATAAAACATTTAACTTACTTAAGGAGAGTACAACGTTAGTCCAAAATGACAAATGTTACATTTGCTCACTCCACTTGAAGCCTACTACGCAGCTCAAACATATCTTGGCGCTATCGAATCCAGCCAGTTTAAAACTTCAGCAAAGCAAATTTTGTACAAACGCTATACTATTTGCAGAAATTTCATCCATTTTATATAGGAAAAGTAATTCACTACAAATTAAAATGTTTAATAAAATCTCCTAAAATCTCTGTTATATGTTTAAAACTATTTATACGCTTAGGAGACTTATACGTTATTTTAACTCCGTTTTTAATACTTAGATCGTGTAAAAAGTGGTTCAATTATACATTGTTGAGTGTCCGAAACCCATAAAAAATGAGTATTCAACCGAAACTCTGTAACTGAACACTGTTTCGTGATCTATACAGTGTGACCTACTCCATATATCAGTATGCACTACAATTTTGAACAAAGCTCAGTCAAAAACGCAATACCGAGCCAATGTCTTTGGCGGCATATTGTAGCCGTTTTACGCTGATTCAATCAGCGGTGGCTTCGCCTTCCAAAGTTTCAAACTTTGAATTCCATGTACCGTAGAATGCAATATGGCTCCCACACATACTTCAAACGCCATCTATGGGCAAAATAAAGATTTAGTATAGGTACATAAGACTATCAAAACCTTAACCACAGTTTTTTCCAAACTATGAACAAATAGTATTATCCTTGTTATCCTTGTCGCATTTTTAAGGCAGGCAGTTAGAACTTCATTGGAACGGCCACCTTTTTGGAACGCTATCAAAACGTCTTACTATGTATTGGAATTCTTTTCTACATGCGGCATGTAATATATTCACTTTTCTTTCCTAGTCTCCATTTAATCTAGTAAAGTAATGAAAGTAATTAGTAATAATACAATTAATAGGAATATTTTCCATAGCAAATTTTAGCGAACTAACTTTTTGCGCTCAGAAGGAAACATTTACTAACAAACACTATGGAATTTTTTTATAAAAATCTTCTGATTTTTTTATGTTATAGTCTATATTAAAGTTCCTTACAGCTTCTTTAGAGAAATTTCGTTTTATAAGATATCCTTTCCAGCTGCTTCTCTTAAAAATAGTTTTCTTTAAATTTAAGACATCTTAATAAATTTGTATTCTTCTCCAAAACCTATTCTTGCAGATATAATGCTGTTAAATTCTCCATGTCCAATCAGATACCAACTTCTGAAGGTTATGATTCCGACTGTCACAGTACCGTTAAAACTCCTGGCCGGCGAGAGGATTACCTGATGATACCCCAGTCATGGGTGGCCAATAGTATGGACTTTTTGCCCACTTACTACTGTGGCACCTCTTTAGAGACACGACCTTCTCTGCTAGCATCGGCACCATTTATCATGTATTTTTCCAGTGATGATATAACCGATGCCACAGAAACAGGATTTAGTATTAACTATCAGATAAAAACTATGTATTAGCAGGTATTTCAAAAAATCTGTAAATAAAGATCTTTCTATATTCTATGAACTTTTTGTACGTGGGGTAATTAATTAATACTTAAATACTTAAAATTATTTAATACTGCATTAAATCTTGCTTCTGCTAGCGAAAACGTACAAAGAATTTGAAGGCATTAGTACTGCACCAGGCAATATTAATATTTTATAATTATTTATATTCGATAAAAGACGCTGTGGAAATTCTTCATATCAAAAATAACATCTTTAAGAAAAATTATTTCAGAAGTTTTTTATATTCTACGGTTTTTTTATGTAAAAACTCTTCTATGAGTTTCTTTTTGCAAGAAAGTTATTTGTAGTAATCATTTCTACAGAGAAATTTGTTGACAGGTTTTATATTTCTCTTACTGTGCTTCTAATATTTCTCTTGCGAGCTTTTCGTGCCACAAGCTTTCTTCCATAAAAATATACCGCGTTACCTATTTTGCGGTTCCAAAAATAAAAATAAATAAAACACACATAAAGCTGTGATTTCGATGAACAATTAATTTCATTATAATGCTTGGACGTTGCCCTAATGTACGAAATACAACGTCGTTTGAGTGACCGCCTCTGGATTGGTTGCAGTAGTGGATCCTTTTGATGTAGTTTTCGACTACTTTTTCCACATTTCGGGCGGTATCTTGGCGATAACATGCCAAATGTCGCTTTTCAAATGATCCAACGTTTAGGGTTTATCTTCGTAATCACGGTCTTCGACGTTGCCCCACAAAAAAAGTTTAACAGCGTCAAATCGCATGATCTTGGTGGCTATTTAACGTTGCCAAAATATGAAAGCCAAAATCGGTCGTGTTGTGTGGCTCGTAGCACCGTCTTGTTGTTCAGTTCATAATCTTCAATGGCAGGTCCAAAAAAGTCGGGTATAATTCGGTCATAGCGCTCTGAATTGAAATTCGTATTATATGCCACACTTTCCTGACCACATCTCTAACGCTACCAGTGTCTTCAAATTTCTTTATAATATCACCAATTCCTAGCACAGTAGGGCGATTATGACGACCATAATCACCTCGTAATGCACGAAAACTGCCTACGTTTGAATCACCAATTTTGTGGTAAGTTTTAAGTATTTGTATGCATTCTTCGGCTGTTAAACAATACAATTCAATTGCTGCATCACTCATTTAAATCTTACGTTCTTGTTCGAACACCTATTTTATAGGGTTTCAATCTTAATTAATTTTTTAATATGCCGCCCATGCTATGACCAAACACATTCAAATGTTTCGCCAATTACGCAGTCCAATTAGTTGTGGATTTACGTTAAATTCTGGCCTTCACCTCTCGATGATGCCGTCTCTGGATGTCCACCTCCGTGACGTTTCAATCTTAGTTCATTTTTTAATGTGCCGCCCATGCTATGAGCAAACAGTCCAATTCGTTGTGGATTTACGTTGAATTCTGGCCTGCATTTTTCGATGGTGCCGTTTCTGGGTGTTCACTTTCATGGCATTTTTTCATCCCACTAATGTCATTGTAACGTGTAATGGTTCGATACACAAACATTTTGACTCGCAAATGTTGTAGCTCATTATCAGTGGATGCGATTTTGGCGATTTTCCATTCAAATCCATAGCAATAACACTGTTGCTTTTGATTTCCAGTTCGAATTTTTTTTTTTTTTTTTTTTTTTTGCTGCGACGTATTGTAAGGATATGATTCTACGTGTTTGTAAGCAACATGACAGCCTGACACTTGGTAGCGCGCTGTTATTAGCAGCAGCTTGAAATTGCTAACACTTTTAACGTTGACCCCTGTATTACTATCTGGGTCCTATAGTATACAAGTAAATCATATAACCAAACATTGCTTATATTGATCTGCTGGATACAAAATATTTCTTTTATTTATTTCCAAAACAAAGATAAAAGAAATATGTGACGTTATTTTATTCTTTCAATTTTATAAAATGTTTAATGTCTTTTTTTACGTAGAGTTCAAGTTGTGCAAATAAAGTCAACTTCAACCCCCTCCCAAATGCGGAAAAATATGCTTAACTTTGGTTCCAACCCAAACTTCGATCACAAGTTTACATGGACGGAGCAACATAGATAAATTGATTCAAAATCGATTGGTTGATATTTGTTATGGTGTAAATCCAATATTTCGGTTCTAATTCAATATACGAGTACACTGTACCAAAATGTGGTGTAAGGTATAGCGATTTTCAGCAATGATTTCTCAGTTCACGATTTTTTAACTTCTTAAACATGAAATCTGCGATCAGTAGAAATGACGCACAAAATTCGTTGTTATTAAAATAAAAATTATTAAGTTTCATCATTGGTAATGCATTTACTCAAAATTTTTGGTTACGAAGAATTCAGATTACAGTTTTATCAAAAATATCAACACTACATTATTCTACTCCTAAAGAAAATATCAACAGTTATGTCTACATCAATTATGAGCCATTTCTAATATTGATATTTTCAAATAATACACAAAAATTTGTTTTCGTATCAAACGGAGAAAATGCACTCGAAACAGAGAAACAAATTAAATGTCGAAAGAATCTCTGAAATTTGCACACAACGAACTTTAAGTTGTTGTTCTTATCGCGCAATATAAAAGAAAAAGATAAAGTTAAAAATAAGTTAGTAACTCGCTCAAAATACACGTAAAAATTTTAAAAGAAATCGAAGCGGCGAAAATTTCAGCGTATTAAAAGGCACCACAAAATAAAATGAACACCGCAGTTGGTCTATTAATAGGCGTATTCTTGATTACTGCCGGATTACTAGTTAACGTCGTCGTCTTGGTAAACGCTGTCAACATGATGTGCAACGCTGTTACTAAACTAAAGCACGCAACTATCAAGAATACCTCAAAATTTCCCACAGGCACCTGTCATTATACTATCAAGCCTTACAGCACAAAGGTCTGCCAACTGCTTATCGAATTCCATAGTTTCGAACTACAAGCACCAATATGGGATTCCAACACTGAAACTTTGGAATGTGGAGATAATCTTGTGATTGGCGATTTTACTTTTTGTGGCAGCAACTCTGGACAACATCTCTATTTACCCTTCAGTGCTGGTGGCATCAATGAAATTGTATTGGCATTACATTTACCCAATCGGTGGAATGAGTCTGTTTGGAATTTAGATATTACGCAACTGGAATGTCCTGTATCTCCGAAACGTTCCCAATTACTTTCGTCCCTTCTCGGAAATAACTATATGGAGACCTGGCGATCTATTCTTTCTGTACCTGCTCCCAATAATGATTGGAATCTTTTGGCGCCTCCCGGTTGTAACCAATATTTCACTAAGCCAACGGGTAACATAAAGAGTTTCAATTTCAAAGATGATGGTTCCACTTTCTATCTGCCCAATATGAATTATATGATTTGCATAAAGTCATCTCCAGTAACTACAATAATAGAGTAAGTAATGAAAATGCTTAGAACAAGTAAAACCACATCAATAAAATGTGAAATCCCATTTTCTAATATTAACTTCATCCTTGCAGATATAAAGCTCTGAAATTTTCAATGTCCCCGCCAATTTCACATGGCGGAGGTTTTGATGAAGACTGTCATAGCGTAATTCATACGACTGGTCGTTCAGAGGACTATTTAATGATACCTCATTCAAAGGTGGTAAATAATCTCAGCATGCAGCCCACTTATTATTGTGGCACTTCATTACAAACCCAGGCCGCACTCATTGCTTCCCCACCATTCATTATGTATTTTTCAAGTGATGGCCGAACGGAAAAAACGGAAACTGGATTTAATATAAACTATAATGTTTGGACAGTTTCATGAGATTTTTTTAAGGTGACAATTAAATGGCTTTTAATGAAGTGCAAAATAATGTAATTCATTTCAAAATAAAAACGTTTAACGTTACAAACTAGGAAAGAAATGAAAAAAAATTGACAAATGTCTCAATAATTTTATAAATTTTTGCATAATGCATTAACGTTGGCTGTCTTCTAACCCAGCATACCATATAATCCAAAAGTTCCTGTCATCAGAAAATTTTGACCGAAGTCGAATCTCGTTCCCCAATTTTTATAGAATTCGTACCGAACTATATGGGACAGTCTGTGGGAATTTAAGATTTTCTTGCCTTTTTCGATGCTGCCAGTATCATCGTAACATGTAATAATCCGATGCATAAGTCTTTTGTTCATACATACGTGTAAATGTCGTAGCTTATTAGCAATGGGTGATTTCGATTTTCCAGCCAAATAGAAAGCAAAAAATCTGTTGTGTTGGATATTCATTTTGATAACTTGTTTTAGCTGCGACAAAAAACCATGTGCTTCCATAGGCTTGTAGATAACATAACAGACTGACGCTTGTTAAAAAATGAGCGCGCTGTCATTAGCCGTTTGTTCGATAAAACAACTTGAAGTTGGTAACACTTCGAGCGCCTACCGCTATATATATGTGAGACGGTCGAATTTCTATTAACATAACCATGACTGTGGAGCATTTTAATTAACGAATGAACGGTTAATCTACTAAAAACAAACTGAAAGTTTCACATTTTTCTAGGGACGCTGCCAATTCTTATAGAAATAAACCTCATCTTACCAAACCGGGTCCATCAAAATATGCACGATGTACAAATTCATCACCATATAGGTAGGCTTATCAAAAAATGTCCTATTCCCATACGTTATAAAGGGTAATTTTTAAATGGTAGTTTTTTTTTTAAATCGAATAAAACGCTAAAATTT
This sequence comes from Philornis downsi, assembly GCA_019455685.1. Classification (NCBI taxonomy): domain Eukaryota; kingdom Metazoa; phylum Arthropoda; class Insecta; order Diptera; family Muscidae; genus Philornis; species Philornis downsi. The sequence goes on along the minus strand of JAHXMU010026313.1, from coordinate 21,728 downwards.
GCATCATATATAAAAAATTTTTATTGGAGTCGGTAAATTGGTCTTTTCCATTTAATTTTTAAAGATAATTTCATGTAAATGTTGTCCACGGCTCCGTCTCAAAATGTTTATTCGGAAGGTCAAATTTTTCGTCACTTTTTCGAGTATTTCGGCCTGTATTTCACGAATAACGATTGCTATATTAACCTGTAAGGCTTCAATAGTGTTCGGCTTGTCCACATGGACTAACAACGACTTGACATAACCCTACAAGAAATAATCAAGAGGCGTTAAATCGCAAGATCTTGGGGGCCAACTCACAGGGCCAAATCGAGAGATAAGCTGCTCCCCAAATTCATCCCTCAACATATCCATTGTTTCACGAGCAGTGTGGCATGTTGCACCGTCCTGATGAAATCACATGTCAACCAAGTTCAACTCAGCGAATTGGGGCAAAAAAAAATTCCTTGTGGTTGAGTAACACATACCCAATCGCTGAGAACGGCGACAAATTGACATTTCACGATCGTCATTAACACTGGTCGATACGGCTGCAATATTTTCTTCGGTGTGCACTCTACGCATTCGAGTCGATGGTTTTATGTCCAACAAAGTAAATTTGGTGCGAAATTTGGAGATAACAGCACGAATTATTGATTCAGCAGGTCGATTATGACAACCAGAAAATGGTTGTATCAAACGATGCACATTTGTCACAGAGCACGAATTTTGATAATAAATTTGCAATCGTTGCTCGTTTGTTAGCCTGCCATTATGAAATGGCAGAGTATACTGTACAACTTAAATCTTAAAAAATCATCCTATACAAAGACTTAGCCCGGTTTTCTACGGAATATACCTATATTTGTTAGAATTTTTTTAGTAATCACATCTACAATTAGGGCTGTAGGAAAATATATGTGTTCAGATGTTTCTTTCCCATAGTTATCGTAAAAATTTTAGTTAATTAATAAATAAATGCTAAAATTGTTTTAAAAAGAAACTACGAAAAATTTCAATTCTTATAGAGGTGAATTTAATTCTTATAAGACAATTTCTTGCTGAACATATTCATGCTAAATTTCTGCCTTCGAACTCAAGCAGTTCGGTTATTATTATACTTCAAACAAATATGCGATAAATGGAAGGACATCCTTAAATCGACACAGATTTTTATATATTTTTTTCTGAAACAAGTTGGATTAAGAGTTTACTAGAACAAAAAAGACGAAATTGATATTCAAATATTCTAAAATAAAGGTTTATATGTACAAGTTTTATAAATATTCAATATATTTTTTTGGATTTTTTAGATTTTTCAACTGGTTTTAAAAATTGTCGACATATTTTCAACTCTATCAATGCCAGTTTTTACATATTTATCCACATATCCTTCAAGATAGCATAATCTATTCAAATGTTTTAAACTTAATTTTTCTGAATTCTAAGCAAATTCATCTTTTGAACGCATTATAATATTTATATAATAAAATTAATACTAAATAAACAAAATTTATGAAAGCCTATGTTTTGCTCTTTTAAAATTAGTTATTGTCGTATTAATAATGTTATCATAACGTTGTCAGGAAGAAACTATAAAAAGAAGAACGAAATTTTTATTTCACGAAATCTTTAATTTCTGTTATATTTCTGTTTCTACTTATATATCTAAAATTAGAATCAGTACAGCAATATTAACCTTCATCCAGCATCCTTTTGCATTGGCGTAAAACTGTATGGGGTGAAAAGTAAGTTGTAAATCGAATTAATGCTCTGAATTAATGCATAATACTCGTACTGCATTTGGTACAATTGAATGAAATATTTGAATTCAAGAGTATATGCAGTTACTTATTAGATCCATAAGCGTCAGGATGTCGTAAAAAGTTTTGTATGAGACTATTGCTCCTCTCCAGTTTGCGCCCAAGTTCTCTCTTCTCTTCCTTGTAAGCGATTATTGTAAGCGTATTTCGTGTTCTGTCAAACTTTTTCCTCGCGGCAGAGTCTTTTTTATTACTGAATTTTACCACTTCTTCACAAAAATAATAATGATCTTATCGCATAAGTAGTTTCGCGCGTGAATATGACTCCTCGGTGGTTACATACACATAAGGTCGAAAAAATAAGTACACCTGTTTATTTTTGCTTTATGTTTAATTTTAGTTACTTTAACGGAAAGTAAACATGACAATTCTTTCTTATTTAAATAATTTTAATATGGTAATGCCTTTAAAAGTAAAAACAAAACTGGAACTTCCCCGTTGTTTTCATTGTGAGTTAGTTTTGTTCAGGTGTGATTTCAGTACTTGGTCAAAATAATAAATACATTGCTCAATTCTTTAATATCTTCGCAGTATACTGTAGCCTTTTTGGAAAGGCTAGTTATTTTACTGTTGTTTAACTTTATTCATAACAAAATATACGAAAAAATTAGCCATGGATCGAAAAAGTCATTGTTCTCCAAAGGAGAGAAAAATTGTTTCAAGACTAAGAGAAAGTTACCAAAGTCTTCGTTTTATAGCAGAAACTATGAAACGGTCACTATTTTTGTACAAAATACATTTAAACCTGAAAAGCCCGTCAAAACTCATGGAAGACCCAAAAAAAAACTTCAAAAACAACAGATATCCGTATTGTAACACCGGCGAAGAAGGACCCGTTTGTGTCTTCAAGAGCGATTTGAACAGAAATTGGAAATGTAATTTCATCGCGAACGGTTCGTCGTAGACTACAAGAAGCACATTTACCAGGACAAATGGCCAGAAGAGTTCCTTTGCTTAGACAAAAAAACGTAAAGGCTAGATTGGCGTTTGCAAGAAGTCATTCTAATTGGTCCGGAGAAGACGGTGAAAAAAATGGCGAAAGATTATGAGGAGCGATGAATTAATGTATTTGACAACGACTGTGTCCGAAATGTCCGACGCCCTAAGGTTAGGGAATTCCATGTTCGCTTTACAAAGAAGACGGCCATGCACGGGGGCGGCAATATTATGGTCTGGAGTTGTTTCTCGTGGTATGGTGTCGGTCCGATACATCCAATTACCGACACTGTGGCCAGATTTCACTACAAAGATATCTTGGAAAATATGATGTTGAACTATGCTGTGGAAAGTATGCCTCTTAGATGGGCATTCCAGCAGGTTAACGATTCGAAGCATACTTCTAAGTTGGTAAAGGATTGGTTCCCAGATAATAATGTTGACCTTCTTGACTGGCCAAGTCAATCTTCTGACTTAAATCCAATCGAAAATCTTTGGGGAGAGTTGAAACAAAGAATTGGGAAGAAGGTTCTTAAAAATAAGGGTCAGTTATGGAGTTTTGTTCAAAAAACTTGGTACGAAATACCAGTAGAAACCTGCAGGAAGCTTTTTTCCAGCATGCGAAAAAGAGTCAACAAAATAATTGAAAATAAAGGTGGATAAACCGGCTTTTAACGAAACTCAACTAATTTAGCAGAAAAAACTTGAATTTTTTACTTTTTTGCTCATTTTAACTAAATGTGCTTATTATTTTGCCCAATGTTTTTTAATTAATTTCTTACTTTTTGAAAAACACTGAATTTAATTTTTGTTATTGTTTTAATATTTATTTTATTTCTAATGTTATAACAAAAGAAATTTAAAAAAAATATATAGTGTGTACTTATTATTTTGACCATATGTGATAACTCCGATTTAATAAATCCGCTTCATGGTAAACGAAAAGTATTACATGGTCTAATAATGTCGCACATAAATTATTGTATCGAAATATATCCCGGTACAGTTAAAAGCATTTTTTTTTTTTTCAAAAATACGAATTTTTAAATTTCGCGGGCTGCGTACATTCGACTTTCGATTATTATTATTTTTTATGTTGGTACACTCGTCTCGAAGATATGTTGACGGTTTTATCCATATATGACATATTTAGTTTGTTTGTGAGACGCATAAATAAGACAAATGTTTTGCGTGTTCGGCGATTCGGTTTTTATCTCCTCAATCGTCACAAAACGCTGTCCTTTCATGGGTCTCTTCAATTTGGGAACAGAAAAAAGTCGTAGGGGGCCAAATCTGGTGAATACGGTGGCTGAGGCATGACAACGGTGTTGTTTTTCGGCAAATAATCTCTCACAAGCAAAGATGAGTGAGCAGGTGCATTATCATAATGCAAAAGCCACTAATTTTTTTCCACAATTCCTGGCGTTGTTTTCGTATTGATTAACGCAAACGGGGCATAACTTCAAGGTAATACTCCTCATTCACCTTACGACCTTGTGGTAAGAACTCCTGATGCACTACACCATAGTAACCGGACAGTGAGCAAAACCTTGACATTTGATCGAACTTGGCGTGCTTTTTTTGGTCTTGGCTCTCCTGGACTCTTCCATTGGGACGATTGGGCTTTGGTTTCGATGACATAACCATATACCTATGACCAGTTATGACCCTTTTAAGCAAATCTGGATTATCGTTGACGTCATTCAACAATTCCTGAGCGATGCTTATGCGACGTTGTTTTGGTCAAAATTGAGCAATTTTGAAACGAACTTCGCTGCCACTCGCTTCATGCCCAAAATTTCCGAAAAGACGCCATGGCATGAGGCAACGGATATGCCGACATCCTCAGCAACTTCTCTTATTGTGATTCGACGAATCTCCACGTACGTTTGCCACGTCTCTACTTCACGACTGCCAAATATGAACTGTAAAGACTAATGTTTACTAAAATGGTGGCAAAACAAAGTAGTATACCTTTCCGACGGACACCCTGTACACATGTCTCCTAATAAAAATAAATAATTTTTTTTTGTGTTATTGGTATCATCATGACTACAATTTTTCCCGAAAACTGTATCCAGTGCGAGAAAGAAAGAAGGAACTATATTACTGTCACAAATTATAATGCCAAATTTCTATCTTTTTATAGTTTATGTAATTAATATCGGAAATAAAACCCCATAAAATATTCATAGATATTTACAAGAACTACGACCATCAGGGCTGAACCTATGAACGGGATATATGTTATGCTCTTCTGACATTTTAGCAATTCTTAAATTTAGTTGAGTTCTAAAGTGTCTTTTTTTAATTGAGTCTTACGTTCTTAAATTGAATCCTCATTACTTCGCTAGATAAAATGTCAAGGAATCTTTCTTACCAAATTCAATGTATTTTCCGTTTGCAGTTTATAAAATGTTAATATTTTTTTTTTAAGATTCAAAATTTGCTTGTAAATGTTAGCGGCAAAAACATTTTGTTGTTGGTGTTGCTGTTATTGTTGTTGGGTGAGGTCATTTGGAGTCTTTAGCTGGTCCATTTGCGAGACCATATTGTGGTGGGGTTGTCTCACATTTCGCATATTTTTCAATATCATTAAACTTGAACGAGGGCAAGTACCGAACCAGAAGGGAAAACACCAAAAATGACAATCATGTCTGGCTTTGGAACAGCCTGTTGCAAAGGACGGTATTGAGATTTACTTAAAAACATCAGTCCGAATCATATTATGCTTGTGGAAGACTATTCTACTATTTCTATATTACTATTTCTTTAAACATTAAACTGCGTACATTCTATCGGAGATGACCATCCTGTTGCGTCTGCTGTTACTTCCTTCTTTTTCGTATATCTTCTACCACTTTCAGGGTTTCATTTGGTCGATTCCTAATTTTGCGTTTTGTAAAAGTACTATTGGAGCACTTATTTTCCGGTTCGCACAAGCAACTACAATGATCTGCATCCACTCTTACTGGAGGTTCCTGTGACAAAAAAAATTAGTGGGAAACCCCCCAAAACGAAATGAGTGTCATTTTCTCTTTTGCTGCGGAACAGTGACCAAAAATACATTTGCGTTAGTTTGCTAGCAGCTGTGTTCACTAGCCAACACCACTATAACCAATTCCAACATCGAATATGGTCCTTAAGAGTGGGTTAGAGTTGAACTCTTACTTGCTGTTGTTGTGTGTGGCAGTGCTTTAGCATAACTGGTTGTCCCTTTTTTTAGTTGGAAGTGTTAATTTATGGTCGCATTTAGTATTTCTACTCTGTTTGCTGATATTTGTACTCTGTTTGGTAACACCAGAGAGCTAAGTGTTGCTTTCTCTTGCCGAAAAGAAAAACGTGTCAAGGCCTTCGGGTGAATTTATCGGAGGTGACATTTTGGTAACCACAGGAATTTTCCTAGCTATAGGAATGTATTGGAAAAATGGATACAGCTAGAGGGTTTTCGCCGAAGCTAAAAACCAATAAAACAAAACATCTGGGATGATGATACCGAGAGGAGTATTTAGTTAAATAATACTTGGATGGAGTGACTCTAAAGTTAGAATACGTATAAGCTCACTAAGCTCTCATTCATGGCATGTGAGGGATTTGTGACATTTCAAATCAATTGACAACCACTTTGCTGCGGCATCTAGTCAACATTGCTTAGTAATCAATTTCACTGATAGTGGCTAATGAGGCCCCCTCTTGCTGCCCATCATCGGCGCCACGCTATTCAGGAAAGCACTTTCACATCGTCACATCGAAATCATAAAATGTTGATGATCGTCGTTAAGTGGGATTCTGATATAAGCATATGTATCAGCGACGTGCGTATATATATCGACGTGATTAAGCGCATCAAAATGAAATGGTTTATTAGGCCATGGTGGGTTAAATGAAATATCAGGAGAAGTCTTCAACAATATACCAGCGACTACCGATTTGAAGAAGGGTTGGAAAAGGCGAAAGTGCTCTCAATTCCTTTCTATGTTCTATTCATAGCATATATGTAAATTTGAATTGGTAAAGTGAGAATCCGCGGAAAGTGAGAATCGATGGTAACACAAGAAGGCTGATGAATGTTGCTACCAAGATGTTCATATAGTTTTCGTTTTCAGAACTACGCCCAAAGAGAATCCTTTTTCACTCTGTATGATTTTAACAAGCTGATACATTTCGTCATATAACGATAATTTAATTGGAGTGAAAATTTGATTCATTTCTAAAACTTCCTCCTATGTCTTCTGACCTTTTAGCACCAGATTTGTTCTTGTTGGGTTATTAGAAACTGGAAGTTTACAAAGTAAAACCAATAAATTCGGATGATTTAAAGCATTTCAACGATAGTTAAGGTTATTCTTTCTGGATTACTGCAGGCTGTAATGCGTTACAAAGGCACATACGAGTATGTGTTGTCGAGCATGGAGGCCATTTAAATTCAATTATTTTTACAAACAATATGAATGGTGTTCAGTTCTTTGACCTGTTCTATATCCGAATAATTTTCTCGTTTTTTAAAATATTATGAATTTTTTACAATTTTTTTTTTAACTTTTGAAAATACCTTGATAGAATAGTATTATTTTTCAAATGACTGAAAGGAAGTTTATTCACTTAGTAAAAAAAAATATTAGACTTTCTTAATGTAGCAACATTTGTGAAAATTTATGAAATATCTGGAGAAGATAGCACAGTGATCTCGTTACAGCAAAAGTTAAACAGCCAGGAGCCATATGGTCTTCGAGGAGCTGTGTTTAAATTCATAGACAGATAAACACTGTGCGCACGTCAAAGCACTTAAATGTTGTGCATGTGAAGGATATCAACGAGGGCATCCTTATTGAGGACGTCTGTTGAATATGCCAGTTCATGTTCGGGTGAGAAAGATCATGATGTTGAGATAACGAAAGGCCTGCGATGAAATACAAACGACATTCCCAATAAGTCCGACGGAAGAAAAATGCGACACTATTCTGGAAACGGAGGCGATCTATAGCGTAAGCTTTATATGCAAAATGGAGAAATATGAGCGCCTTGAGTTTGGCCATAAAACTAATGCTTGTGGGAGTATTTTTCACAAATCGTAAACCTAACAACCTGGAGGACACATCTGAAATAACAACAAAGATGTTATTGACGCAAGAACATATAATTGGAGCAAAAGAAATACCTTAAGCCAAAGCGAAAAAATGGCAGCTCTCTAACTAAATAAGTTTGAATGAATGTCAGCAGCGGCCGAACATACAATAAAAGTCAAATTTACAAACATGTTTTAATTGACAAAAATCAGATTGCTAAGGTTTAATATAAGCAAAAAAAAAAAAATAACAAAGTCCCATGCATTCCACGAATAGGATATGGTAAAGCTTCTCATATTCAGTGAGCTTACACGCGTTCTATTCTTAAACTCATTGAGAGGGATTGTCAGTTTAACGATGATTGCAAAAGTTGATTTGAGAACCAATTGCTAGACTTGTATTAGACTTCGACTAGTTTTTGCTAGTAAAAAATAAATAAAAGATGGATGTATGTATAGGAACTAGATCTTAAGATTATAAGCACTATAATGGCGTGCAATAAACTTTTCACAGCGGTAAATATCGGCCACTAATAACCGAGTAAGCTATGTAACAGCCATAATATGAAACCAATGGAGAGGTCAAAAAACAATCCGTATGAATGCTAGATGAGTTGGCAGCGGCAGCAGGGACGAAAAACTATGCTTATGTTATAGCTAGGTTGCAGATGAGGAACAGGCATAAGCAATGCAAGGATATATACATATAGTCCTCTTGAAGTGTTTCCATCACTTGAAGTTGTATTGATCCATGGAAGCACAACAAACATATTATGGAGGCCCGTAATGTCATCGAAGATGTAAGGCTCCTACAGCAAGCCGTTGCTTCAGCATGTGATTTTGAAAATTTTCTTTGCAATGCAATTTATGAGACGTTTTTATGAAAAACAGTAAAAGTAATGTGGCAATGCTTAAACTGAATGAACGACCTTTTTTCTTTAAGGTTAGTACTACACGGGCAATGTAACTCCATGTAATGGTCGTGAAATTTAAAGGTGTTTTTTAGTGAGACAAATCTTTCTTTTGTTTATTTCTAATACTGAAATCGGAACGATTTACTTTTTTACGTTATAATACGTCTGTAATACTAAAAGACTCAATTTTAAAAATATATGGGGTTATCCATTTAGTAGTTTCAAAATCGCCAGTCTGGCAAGGCTGTTGAATAACTGCATCTAAAGTGCTTTTTATTTAGTAAAATGTTTGCCATTTACGAACATAGATCGTTTAACAAACGAAGAAAGCGTAAAAATAGTTAAAACTTAATACAAATCAAACATGGGTTTTCAATTGAACAAAATTTTCTTCAACGATGAAGCTCATTTCTTACTTGGTTGTTATGTCAACAAGCAAAATTGTCGCATACTGGGCTCAGGGGACCCAAAAGTGATTATGAAAAAAGTATTGCATCCGGAAAAAGTACAAAGAAATGAAAACCCACTAAAAAAATGAAAAATGGAAATGACGCTGGAGGAACCTCAGAAGGATCCACTGCTGCAACCAATCCAGTGGCTGTCATTTAAATGTCATTATATTTCATCGAAGTTTATCGAAATCATAGCTTTACGTATGTTTTATTTAACCTTACTTTTGAAGCCGACAAATGGATAGCCTAATATATTACCAAACATCAAACATGATGTTGAAACATTTGTTTTCCGATTTTAATGTTGGAAACCAACACATAAAAGTTGGTAACGCTGCCAGATTTTTTCATAAGAAAACAATATCTCGTGAAACTTTCTCCACTATCGCAGTTTTAAGTGTCATCCTATATAAAAACAAATTACCATATCTATTTGTATTAAACAAATAAAATATGAAATACCCTGTTCATATGACTTCTATTGCCATAAAGTGATTTAAATGTTACCGCTTGACGACAAAGAAGTTGATTAAAGAGAGTGGCATAGAGCGAAGCAGACAGTTTACATGCCAAAGAAGAAATTTACACACATGATTGATTGCTGCGTTTGAGCAGAAAACGTATGACGACAAAAGACAAAGTGGTACCTTTTGAAATCATCTCTTTGGCGCATTTAGTTCAAACTATTGTTCAGAAAAAATTAATGGGAATTTCATACTTTATGTTGGAATCGAGATAATGGACAGTTCTCTTGCCATTATCAAAATGATGAGAAATTCTAATATGGGGACGGAGTAATGTAGGAAATGATATTATTCCAATAGAAATTCAGTAGTATTGACAACAAATTAGATAGTATAATTGAATTTTCTATTGTCGTTTCGAACTTACTTTTGTTCAGCCCACTATGTCCCCTAGATGTTAATAGCGACAAGCTTGCATTTGTTAAGGACATCTACTGACAAATATAAAAATCTTAGATGCAAGCAGTTGGCATACTCTCCGTGCACATCCTCAAATTCTAATCCTTCTAATGTCATCAAATCCTTATTTTCATACTCACTTAGCTGACGACTAGAATAGACATATATTTATCCAATATACGCCGCACATAGAAAATAATTTCAAGTGCCAACCTGCTATATTTTCTTTACGGCCTCTTGGATTAAGGCCACTCAAATTGCGGGACTCTCCTATAGACACCATTTGTAGTATATAGGTAAGTGAATACGACAAAACTATACCCTGAATGAACTAAAGTGTTACCATATATTAGCATATTGTCCTTTGTTCACTCTAAAGCGAGCTCATGGACACCCAACACTGCACTTAGATATGGGAAGCAACAATTTATATTTCTTACGGCTGCCACAACCACAGCGCCTTAACTATTTTTTCCGTTGCATATAAACTTTGACCAGTAATTTTTAGTGGAGGCGTGTCAATAAATAAGAATTTCTTGCCTTAAATCACATTTAAGGACAAAAATTTCCGAATACTGCACAAATGTACAATTGAAACTTGTTGTGCAAAGTCTTTGATTTACTTAAAAGCTGCTAAGGAAAAAAGTGAAATATCTAACAATCAACTTTTGGCGTAGCTACATAAAGTACATATGTATGTGTGCAAACATGAACAATTAAGCAAAATATCTAGTTGTTTGTGTTGTAGAAGATTTACATCTAGAGCTGTAGTTTGTACGAAACCGGTTTCAATATTTTTCACATCTTCATCTGAAGGAATGAAGATATTTCAGAAAGTGCTTAAAGTATCAAGTATCTTTTGACCAAATATATTTCTTGATCAAGTATCTTTTGACCAAATGTTCGTCTGTCCTGTTGGCTAACAGACCAGAATATTTTAAATCAATTGGCCGGCGTCATTCTATGTGGATAGGTGGTAGTCGCCATAATTGTCCTAAATCTTCATGAAATTTTTTTAAACATGGCATAATCTAATATATTTTCAAAGTAGGAGCCAGGAATTTTAAAAAGGCAATATCGACCCACAAATTCTGATATCTTCCATACAACCGCGACCCTCCCACACAAACGACAAATTTAATTCATATATTCTGGCGTTCGTAGCTTTTATCCAGTTACACTAAATTAAATCAAATTTAGCTCACTTTATGGGTTTACTAAAATCGCGTTCCAAAATAGAAATGGACCGCATTACAACACCCTCTATGTTATCTCCCATATAAATTGACCGACTTTCTGAAATTCAACTTTTCCTTTGTACTCTCTATATTCGTGGATTGTTTCAACCTAACGTTTATTTATTATATTGTTTCATAATTTAATGTAAGACTTCACAAAAATCGTTTAAAACCCACGCCCCTTCTAGTACATTCTATACAAATGATTGATTTAACCCATATATTTTTAGCTTTTTACTTCTCAATCAACCACGCCAACTTCTAGTACATTCTATTGAAATGACCGATTTAATCCACACAGTCTTAGGTTCCTACCTTTCAATCAGTTATACTGAATTCAGCCACAAAAATCGTCCAATAAGCATGCCCCTTCTAGTACAGGGTGGCGCAATAGAACGTGCATATTGCATCATCTTTTTTCGCGGGGTAGAAAAGGTGCTAGCGGGGGGCGAATACATCGTTGGGTTGGCGGGCTCATGGAGTTTTAGTCGCTATGAATCACTTCGACGGGAAGCGTCGCGCATTTTGCGTGCGCGCATTTTAAGAGAAATCTCGTTCATATATTGCTACTAGGCGACTATATTGTGCTAAATATGTACTACGGCGAATTAGTGAAGCTCCGAGTGGTAATTTAATTAAAATATGGGTGAAGAGACCGGTTCAACATTTAAATCACAAGCAAAATCTCGCAAGAGATCGTCTGTCTCACAATTATCGCGACGAAGTTTGCAACGAATTTTAACATTGGATCTTAAACTGCATCTATATAAGCTGCAATTAACACAAGAATTGAAAGAGTCTGACTTCATAGCAAGGCTCGCATTTGCTAATGAAATGCTTAATCGATTTTCCAATTTTGACAATATCCTTTTCTCTGACGATGCTCATTTCCTTATGAATGGGTTCGTAAACCGTCAAAATTGTTGTTACTGGAACAGTGAAAATCCCAAAATCAAACACCAGAAACCATTGCATAGTCCTAAGGTGACAGTATGGGCAGCAATCTTTGGCAGAGGAACTTGGTTCCAACAAGATGGAGCTACCTGTCACACATCAAATGACTCCATGGCGGTGGTGAAGCAGATGTTCCCTGGCAGACTGATTTCGAAAAAAGGTGATATTCCATGGCCCCCACGTAGTCCAGACTTGACGCCTCTTGACTTTTTTTTTGTGGGGATATCTCAAACACAAAGTCTACAGTAATAATCCAAGAAACATCGTTCAGCTCAAGGAAAACATCCGTGGTGAAATGGCAGCCATTACACCAGTATTACTGAAGAAAGTTTTCAATAATTTTCGTTTGCGGTTAGAGGAGTGCCGTCGTAGAGAGGGTCACCATTTATATGATGTTATTTTTAAAAAATAAACTCCATTTATTACTCTACAATGCCTCAGATTTATTTTAACCATACCTTTTGTATTTATTTTTTAATCTATTTTTTAAATATGCACGTTCTGTTGCGCCACCCTGTACATTCTATTAAAATGACCGCTTTAATCCACACACTTTTAACTTCCTAACCACGCCCCTTCTAGTACATTCCTCCCTTTCAATCAGTTATGCTAAATTCAGCCACAAAAATCGTCCAATAATCACACCCCTTCTAGTACATTCTACAGAAATGACCGATTTAACCTATACACTTTTAGCTTCTTACCTTTCAATCTGTTATACTAAATTTAGCCACAAAAATCTTCCAATAACCACGTCCCTTCTAGTACATCCTACACAAGTGATCGATTTAACCCATATATTCTCAGCTTCATACCATTCAATCAGTTATGCTGAATTCAGCCACAATTGATACACATCCTGCATTCAATGCACTTAGTTCGTAGAATGAAAATGATCAGCACCGCCACGCCTACTCGAGTACATATAAAATTAAATGTTACCCCAGTAAACCGTAAATCCTAGTTTGCAGTAACTCTCTCCGATGTCTCCCATACAGCTTAGCTAAGTTAACTGATATATTTCTAGATTCATTTCTAACATTCAATTGTCCTAAATTCGATATAATTCGGGAAAGTATCAGATTTTTACTAAACTTAGTTCTACGGAATGAAAATGGTCTGGATTGCTTATCGCTGTAAGGCATCTCACATAAAAATTAACCGAATACATTAAGCTATGAATAAGCTATAGTAGATAAGTTTTGTAAGTTATGATTTAGAATCTTTTATCGTGCGTTAGTTGATGATAACTAGGAATTTACTATGACCCTTCTGGGACTCCGTACACTTTTGCACCAAAGCAAAAAGACTATAGGTTAACGTAAACGACAGGTAAGGCAGTTCAACTAACTCACATTTCTGTGCTGAATTCAGCCACATTTGATACACATCCTGCGTATAATGCACTTAGTGAAAATGATCGACACTGCCACGCCCACTCGGGTGCATATAAAATTAAATGTTTCACCTGTAAACCATAAATCCTAGATTGCAGTAACTCTCTCTGATGTCTCCCATACAACTTAGCGAATTTATTTGAAATATTTCTAGATTCATATCTAACATTCAATTGTACTAAATTCGGTATAATTCGGGAAAGTATCAGGTCTTTACTAAACTTAGTTCTACAGAATGAAAATGGTCTGGATTGCTGATCGCTTTAAGGTATCTCACATAAAAATTAACCGAAGACATTAAGTTATAAATAAGCTATAGTAGATAAGTTTCGTAAGTTATGATTTAGAATCTTTCACTGTGCGTTAGTTGATGATAACTAGGGATTTACTATGCCCCTCCTGGCACTCCGCACACTTTTGCACCAAAGCAAAAGGACTATACGTTAAGGTATACGATATGTAAGTAAGTTCAACTAACTTAAATTTCTGTGCTGGTTACCCTGTAATTCTTCATTACGACTGCAGTAGCTTGGGCAACGCCCCATCTGGTATCTCGCTTTCAAATGACCCATTTAAATCATGTATTATGTTCATATCTGTTATTTAATTGCAGTAAATTTAGGCACATTTGGTACATGTTCAATGTTTATCAAAGTAGGGTACCAAGATGAAAATAGACGGCATTGCTACATTGCTGGGTTAATATATTTTAAGCAGTTGAGCTGAATCCACTCAGCAAACGCTATGCGTTTAACTAGTTATTGACAAATTAAAAAAACAACGTCCATATCTTACCAAAGATTTTAATATTTATATTTATTAATTCACATCATTTTTGTGCTGAACACAAGGTCACAATAAATTAGCTTTATCTTAGCCCATCTATGCGTAAAACATGCCAATATTGATAAGTTACAATACTCATTTTCTTAGTTGTTCTGCTATTAAATAATCATAAGATGTTTCAATTTATAAACAAGTATAGACGTATTCTGTTAAAAAATCTATTGAGGAGATAGTTTTCTTCTTTAAATCAAAGAAAGTCGTAAAATTTGAAGCTAAATTTTTCCATAATGCTTTTCGTTACGAAAATTTTCTTAAGTGGCAATGTCAACCTTTTGTTTTTGTAGTTTTCCAACACTGACATTTTCTTAAGTGGCAATGTCAACCTTTTTTTGTTGTTTTCCAACACTGAAGTTCCCTTAAGTGGCAATATCAACCTTTTTTGTTATTTTCCAACACTAAAATCGGAATAACTTACATTTATTATATGTTCGATACGTTATTATATGTTCGATAATACATTTATAAACTTGTGAAATTAAATAGTAATATAAAAGACACAATTTTATAACTTTGCAGATATATTATAGAATATATTATTATCTAAAATCTCAAATTGTTCCGATTTCGATGTTTGAAACCAATACCTCGGATTTTAATGGATTTATTCATATGGCCCATTTTGGAGACCAAAGTATTAACTAGAAAATATAAGACAATCAACGCTTTAAGGATTGCTCATCGCCGTGAAAGGGGACAAAACACCATCAGGCCACATTCATGCAACGTATGAAGCCTTCTCGTACAGATCCGACTCTATTATCCGCGCTAAAAGTGACTATTACGATCAATAACATATTTTTCCTAAAATTTACGATATACTTAAATTTTTAAATAAAAAATCAAAATTAACAAAATTAACACGTTTTTAAGTAGTAACACTTTAAACTCGATTCCTGTATTAAAGAAATTTACTTTTGTAACAATAGAGGAATTGAGTTGATGGAGGTCACCCTGTAGACATTATTTTTTTAGTTCCCTTTTATTAATTTAGACCTAAGTCTATTTTTCTGTAGAAAAATCTAGAATAACTTTATAAATATTCTAAAGATTTAAATTTCCTATAAAAAAAAAACATCTCGAACAATTTAAATTCAACAGTCTACGAGTATTTCCTAAAAAACGATTTACTCAATTCGTTCGTCAAACAGTCGGACAACTATTTACGTTCGTCTTTGCAACTTTTATTTTTACTAAGTAGGGTTACGATAAAACTAATTCAATAAATTAATTCAATATGAATCAATATATTCAAAAAGACATGTAGTAGTAACATTATTTTTTTAAAACTTTGACAAAAACATTCATACAGTTTTTAAAAACCCTGTTAACAGTGCTTTTGTTCATTGACTATTCGTTCGTCTACCGTTTTATGGAAGCAGACTTTAAGTGCACTTTGAATTATCTTTTGATAATTTGGAATATATATAAATACTTTTTTGTGGAAGATTATAAAAACCACAACAATACAATCATCCCTGTTTTTCAATTCAGTTCCATCACTCCGAGCTGAACAAAATTATACGGAGTATAAATCAAAATGTGGTCAACTATGCACAACATCAATAAAGAAAAGTTTCAATAATTTGACTACATTGCTTAATTTTTTGACAAAATTTTCTGACAATTAATATTTAAAACTCTGGATCGAAACATTTGCTGCAGAAATAGTTTTTTAGATTTATTTAAGTTTCTGGATATTAAATTTTTATGCAGAACAAATTGTTTGTGTACTTGAGAAAAAACCAACAAATTCCGTCAATTACTCTGAAATAAAAAAAATACGGCGCAAGTCCAAAAAACCGGTGAACTGAGTTCCGGGTTTTCATTATTCTGTTGACATACCTATTTGCAATAACGTCGTAGCAGAAGAGAAAGTTTCATAAAAAACTTAGAAATTCTTTAGATATGGGTGATTCCCCAAATATCCTAGATTTCAGTAATAAACTATGGAATGGAAAATTACTTCATCAAAAAAGATTAAAATTATTACTAATTGAAAGTTTAATCATCAGTTTAAACAATTGCCGAACAGCAATGCATTGTGTATTTTTATAGAAATTCCTATATGTGAAAATATTCAAATTGGAAAAATATGCAGAAGCCGGAAAATATGCTACAAAATGCAATAAACCACTACTTTGCATCTACACGCACACGTGTACATATGCATACGCTTGCCCACCTAAATAGAGAACGGAGTGAATATGAAATTCAACAAATGTAAACGTATAAATGATAAAATGAGCGAATGAATGAAAAATGAATAAACGAAAGACAATACAATCAGCCACCAAAACAACAGCAACAGCCAAGCAAATATCATTGGGTTAAATGGGAAAAGTGAGTGCCTGTGTGTGCGAATGCCAGCGTAACGGTAGTAATATGTAAACATATTATGGCGCCCGTCAATGTATCAGAACGGTCCGGTGTAAATGTGTGTGAACGCGAAAGTTTCAGTGAAATAAAAAAGACCGATGCAGTGGGAAAACATGAAGAAGGCAAAAACTTTGTGTGCGAAAAATATGAGAGTCGGAGAAAGCGATGGCTGTCATGCCTTGCACAAGGCAGAGCAACAATTTCTCCTCTCAAATGTTGTGGCAATGAAATTCCCATGAACAAGTTACCGATATAGTCAGCCACGATGTTGCACAGTGGCTTAAATACAGTAATCTGCTAAAAATTATGGATCTTCGAAAGAACTGACTCGCTTACTAGATGATGAAAGGGTTGTTTATAAACAAAATCCTAAGTTTTTAGAAAATATGTTCAAATATACAGGGCGGCCGACTAATGTTGCTACATTAAAGAACTCAAATATTTTTTTTAAATTCATGCAAATAGTTTTCTCTTTATTTGATACACCTGTATTAAGCTTTTTAAAGGTCTTTTGAAAATTGATGGCGCATACACGACAGTAAGGTGTGCACAACTTGATGGTTCGTAGAACGTAGAGCTTTTTGAAATCAGCTTCTTGCAGTTCTGTCCTAACATGACTGTCTATATAACAAGTTGAACCATCTGTTGGAAATCACGCAGAGTTGGAAGGAATAGTCTTTCGACATGGAAAAAATATCATTGCCGTAACATTTATCAGCCACTCTGTACGTACATATATATGTGTAAAAATACTTAAGTTTTGTTCTCACTGTTTTTGTTTTTGGTTGTTATTCCAAAAATAAGCAAATTCGAAATAAATGGGCCGACACAATGTTGCACTGGTAGCATAAGTTGGGCCGGTTCAAAACTTACATGCCCTCCACAGAGAGTTGTATGGATCTTCTACGAATTTATCGCCAGAAGATCCGAGACAGCAAATTACTTGATGTTATCATCGTTCACTTCCAAACTCAGCTTAGCTAATTCCTTCTTAACGCTTGAGAAGGCTGCAGTAACATCGTGTAATCTGCAATGACTTCAACATCACTGGCATACGCAAACAGCATGTGTCTTTTGTTAAAATTGCGCCGATATTATTCTCTGTCGTTTTAATCATTATCATTTCCATTAGTATGTCGAAAAGATCACACGATAGACGACATCCTTCCCTGAGGCCTCATTTGATTCAAAATGGCCCATCGCGCCGGCCAGTAGCATTGCGCAACAGCTTGCCGATTCCGTTGGGATATAGGCATAGCTTCAAATATTTTTTGCCAAATCGATTGGTCGACGACAGTTTTATAGTCGGCTTAGTAGAATATTATAGGCGATGTATAAAAGACTGACACCAAAGTGATCGATATTCAACCTTGGACCGCCTTCCTTAAACAACAAATGTAACTGCTAGATTCCAATAATCGGAAATGTATTAATTTGACCTCTCTAGGACCTCGATTGATTCAAAATGACTCAGTGAGTTTTTTACATATCAGAAGACATCGCGCCGGCCAATGTCATTGCGCAAAAACTTGTCGATTTCGCTGCAAATATAGGCATAGCTTCAAATATTTTTTGCCAAATCGATTGATCGAAGACAGTTTTTGTAGTCGGTTTAGTAGAACATTATAAGCGATATATAAAAGACGGACCCCACGATGATTAATACATAATCTTGAACATCCTTTTCTTGAAGAACAAACGTAATTGTTAGAATCGAATAATCGGAAATGTATTTGTTTAGGCAAATCGTGTTTGAGAACCAATGCAAACTATTTATTATATCAACGACATCTGTCTGAAGTAGTTCTGACTATAGATCATAAGTAACGTCAGCTTTGCTGTTCTTAAACTACCGGTAAGTGGTGTCATTTCTTCACATGTACTGAATTACGGAATTCGCAAATTCGTGTAAAAATCCTCTCTCCAAATCTGAGAACTTAAAGAAATGGAATCCCTCGCCGTAATCTTTAGTTTCCACCTTTTGGTAGAATCACCGGATATCACTTCTATTCTAATAAATACCTTTCACTCTTGGGATATTTCTATAACTGCTAGTACAATCTGAAACGATTGTTAAAGACCGCCTTCCTTCTGACATCCTTAAAGCGTTCTTTCACGTTATGCTTTACAGTTGGCTGGAGCATTGCCATAGATGCAGTATGCGTTTTCCTATACGCAATGTGATACTTTTTTTCATATCAAAGCTTGAGTATGATTTCTCATATCAATGAACTATGTTTATTACTTTGCTTTATTTGCTAATTCTTGGACTGCAACAACTATTGATGAACCACATCGCTTCTGGTAAATTCCTTACAAATGGCTGATTATATCCATATGTTCTTATATTCACTCCTTATACCAATTCCACTAAATTCAATAAAACTTTGTGCTAGTTAAGAGTTTGCTGAAGTAAAAGTAAAGTAAAGCATTGCTCATACACGTTAAGCGATTTTCCGAAACTCAATTTTTTCCTTATAATTCCTGGTACTTAAACTAGAGCAGTCTACATTTTTGCTCTCTCTTTTGCTATAACGCCTGGTGCACCTGGCCGTGCGCCTTTTGCCTTCTGCCACATGAATGCCCGATTCAACCTACATATTCTTGGTTTTATATTTTTTGAAGCAATTGCACTGAATTCAGACAAATTTGGCATGCATCACGCGTTTGCTAAAGTTGATCTGAGAATGGAAATGGACTGCATTTAAGCGATTATTCGGGTGTATCCTTTTCAAATTGATCGATTCTGATTATTTAACATAAAGTGCTGTCAATTGCATTCAATCGCAATGCTTAGTACTATAAAATTTGAAAAAAATCGACATGATAACCCAGCCCTTTTTTATACCTCCCACATAAATTGATCTAATTTAACCTGTTTATACTTTTATTCAATTATAATAATTATTTAATTAATTATTATTGTAATAATAAGGCTTTTGTTAAACTTAATTCTGCGAATGAAAACGAGTGTATTCAGTTATAAATAAACTATAATAATCAAGTTCTGCAAGTTATAATTTTGCATATCCTACTGGACGTTAATATACAGTATTTGTTAGTAAGAACCTAGCGGTTTACCACTCCTCTTCTGTAACTCCAACGCCCACTTTTACACTAACTCATAAGGAAGTTGAATGAAGATATATGCAATCCAGTTCACCTGACTGAAATTTGTGCACTAGTTCACCTATAATTTGGAACTCATGCGTTTCATCTAAAGCATAAAATTATAACAGTTTTAATATTTTGTGAGGTACAACTTAACTTGTGAATCTGGGATTATTTTTCAATATTTTTGTCGTAACGTGACGTTATTTTAAATCTTTTCTCACAACTGAAACTGGATGGAAATTAACATTAAATATTTCAGAAGATTTTCTTAACGCACATTTAAAACAAACCTGTTAGAGAACTCCATTATTTTTCCAATAGATGACTTCAGTAAGTTGTATCTCCTGTTGTATAAGTACGATTGGGTTGCGCTAGATGGCGTTAGAGAGAGATAAGATTTCGTATTCAAAAACCCATTCGGACAGATTTGTATATACTTGACTTGTCACCAACAAATAGAAAATATTTCATACTTCATACAAAACGGAAGCCAGCCAAATGACTGTGAATTTAATTAGTATGCATGGTTCTAATACTGTAATAGGTCTTACCGATTCTGTACCGGTTTTTTATGACACCACTCTCTGGAAGGTCAATTGTTGAAAATGCCGATAGAAAAATGGAAATTCTCAAGTTTGGCTGTCCATGTTTGGCAATGTTTCGATTGACCAAAAGCTAAACATTTCCCAAAAACCCTTGAATAAAGCTGGATACAAAAGAAACTCTATGTATGGGTGCCATACTAGTTAATCCAAAAAAAAACCTCACGGACCGCATTTCCATCTGTGAACCACATGTGGACCAATACAAAATTTGCCCATTTCTGAAGTAGATTATGACTTGGTGATGAAAAGTGGGTCACCTACGGCAATGTCCAATGAAAATATTCCTAGTTCAATAGCGATGAGCCGTTGCAAATGGAGGCCAAAAAGAGGGTTATCGCTCAAGGTTTTGCCGTGTATTAGGATTTTCTTCTCTATGGCCAAACTCTTAATTTAGAACTGTTCTGTCAACAATTGACCTTGTGAAGGAAGCAATCGCCGCCCAGAAGCGGTCAGTTTTGACCAATAAGGAAAAAATCATGTTCGATCAGCACAATGTCAGGCTAAACACCTCGATAATAACTTGCCGGAAGCTCCGGGAGCTTGGTCGGTAGGTTCTTATGCATCTACTCAATAGTTTGGACCTGGCCCCGAATGATTACCACCTGTTCCTGTCTATCTATGACGAATGATTTTGCTGGTGAAAAATTTGCTTTAAGATAAGTTTGTGAAAACAAATTGTATCAGTTTCTTTGCCGACAAGGACGAGAGCTTCTATGAGAGAGGCATAATGGAACCACCTTCAAAACGGCAACAAGTTATCGTACCAAACGGTACACATTTGATCACATGATCACTCTAACTATGCTAATTAAAAGCTTCAATGTCACGCACAAATAATGAATTCCTTTTTACTATGCTTGTAATTAATTATAAGAAAAAATCATTTTTGGCAAAACAAACATACATTTTGGAGCGAAAAAAAACTAATTTACCGATTTTAATTAATACCTTGTCTTGAATAACTTATGCATGCTACATTGAAACATTCTAATGTTTAAATTTTCACTGTTTTGGGCCTGCAGTATGCGTTTATGCAAAAACCACTGTGCCCAACCAATGTGTTTGTGTGTGTCCGTGTGAGAAAGTGCGATTTTGTTGGGTTTGCT
>JAHXMU010026312.1:1026633-1125629 GCA_019455685.1 Philornis downsi | reverse complement strand
TTGCTTTTGCTCTTGCTCTTGCTTTTGCTCTTGCTTTTGCTTTTGCTCTTGCTTTCGCATTTGCTTTGTAGTTGTAGTTGAAGTTGTGGTTGTAGCTGTTTTGTGGTTGTAGTTGTGTTGTAGTTGTAGTTGTAGTTGTAGTTTTCATTCACAAAAGGCATCGTAAGGACAATGGCGAGCTGTAACTGACCCTGTTTAACAGGCATTTTCAACATTTGGGACTTGAAGACTTAAGAAAAATAAAACATCCTTTACTTTATTATTTTTAGAATGCTTAAGGTTTTCATGCTGCCAATCACTGTGTGCTCAACTAGAAGGCATTTGTCACGCGCACCTGTACACCATATGTAATTAGCATTCAGAGCCATGACATTCAAATTGCTAAGCAGTGAAACGTAAAAAGACCAATGCGATACTTTTTATTATTGCGGAGTCAATACAAGGATTCGCCAAAGTTCAGAGAAAGTGTTCATTTCGACACGTTTTTCTCTTTCCGCCAGCAAACATATAACTTTAATTAATTAAGCCTACATTAGCTGTATTTGCAGTGTCCAAAGTTATTAGCAAATTATTTCGTGGAAATGATAAATCCTTTTCGTACAATTCGGTCCTCTGGCATTAATTTCATCAGCACGTGTACAATAACGAGACGCTCCATCTTCAAGAGGCTACAACGTTTACATCTTCTTATTTGGCCTTCAATTGAATGCACTAAAGCATGCCTTATGATACTGCTTACAATCGTAAAAGTCTTGGGATTTTAATTAACTTATAGAATTTCTATTCTGAGGAGTGGAATGGTGCGTTATCTAATATTCACCCAAAAACTTAGCATTCGAAATGCGCTAAATTCATACTTGAACTAAAATTAAAAGATGGAAAATAATGTCTCCCAGTTGAAACCATTTCCGCGATATCATCAAAAAAAAAAAAAATAATAATAATAATAAAAGGAAAGAAATTTACACAACTATTTCAATAAGTCAAATAAAGTGGACTGCAAAATTACTAAATATAGAATTTAACATTGTCTTTTTTGAAAGTGGAATAACGCAAAGCAGAAATGCAGAGCAGGAAGTGCTCTGCCATGCGATCATAAATGGTCGTTTTAGAAATCTTAGTCTGCAATGCAGTCGTAAAGTATTCAGATATACAGGGTGGCGCAGTAGAACGTGCATATTTCATCATCTTTTTTTGCGGGGTAGAAAAGGCGCGGGCGGGGGGCGCCTACATCGTTGGGTTGGCGGGCTCATGGAGTTTTAGTCGCTATGAATCAATTCGACGGGAAGCGTCGCGCATTTTGCGTGCGCGCATTTTACGAGAACTCTTGTTCATATATTGCTACTAGGCGACTATATTGTGCTGAATATGGTCTACGGCGAATTAGTGAAGCTTCGAGTGCTAATTTAATTAAAATATGGGTAAAGCGTTTCGAAGAGACCGTTTCAACATTTAAACCACAAGCAAATGGTCGCCCAAGAACATCTAGGACCGAAGACAATGTTAAGAGAGTTATGGAGTCAGTACGAGGAAATCCACAAATGTCGACTCGCAAGAGATTGTCTGTCTTACAATTATCGCGACGAAGTTTGCAGCGAATTTTAACATTGGATCTTAAACTGCCACCCTAAGGAATATGACAATCAAGTCAATTTTCATTCCTAGAACTAAATTTAGTAAATACTTAAGTATGACCTTAGGAGTATGTGGGTTAAATTAAGTAATTTGTATAGGAGTTAGCAGAGAGGAAGTTGAACTAAATATAATAAATGCCTAGCGCAGGTATGAATTTAGGAATATATGGGTTAAATTATTATTATATTCGCCATCTTGCTGGATGATATCACGAGCAAAGTCTGTTCAGAGAGGAGAGGAATCCAGGATGGTCCCATGGGACGGAGTCAGTAGTTTGAAAAAAAAATATTTCGGAGAAAAGCGGCAAAACATGTGTTTTAAGTTTTAAGGCGCCACATTGTTTAGAAATTGGTCACTGTTCTGTAATTCAATATTTCTATTTGAAAGGGCGTAATAGAGATCTCAAAAAGTGATATACACATATACATCGTATATCGACCGAGAATGTGAAGATGAAAAAGCTGTGCGCAAGATGGGTGCTACGCTTGCTTTCAACAGAGCAAAAGCAGCGTCGTAAACATGTTACAGAAGAGTGTTAGGCGACGTTTCACCGCAATAAAGCCGAATTTTCGCACCGATTTATAACCAAGGATGAGACAGGGGTTCACCACCTCACAACCGAGACAAAAAAACAACCAAAGCAGTGGACTGAAATAGAAGAATCGTGATCGAAGAAGGCGAAGACGGCTCCATCTGCAAGCAAGGCCATGGCGCCTGTTTTTTGGGATGCGCATGAAATTATTTTTTATTGTTTTAAGAAAGGAAAAACCTTTTCTGCTAATTTATTGCAGCATTTAGGTGATGAAATTGTAGAAAAAAGGCCGCATTTGGTGAAACAGAAAATGTTGTTTGATCAAGGCAATGCTCCAGTTCATACATCCACTATTGGGATGGCCAAAATTAATAAATCGAAGTTCGAATTGCTTCATCACGCACGTTATTCGCCAAAATAAGCTCCTTCGGATTATTTTCTATTTCCAGACTTGAGTAAATGGCTCGGTGGTAAAAAATTCACAAATAATGAAAACGTGAAGTCTGCGGTTCATGGCTATTTTAAGGAGTTTGACAGTTCTTAATATAAACAGGAAATAGAGGTTACTGAATATACCTGGAAAAAGTGCATTCAGCTAAAAGCAGATTATGTTGAAAAATATAGAAACAGTTTCCCAAATTTTTTGTGTCTTCTTTGTTATGCCGGCTAGTTTTGGGACCGCCCCCGTACATGGAGTCTCTCACGCCAACTGAAGGATTTAGATTATGCGGACTACACTGCATCTCAAACAAGCAAGTAAAATTAGAAGACCTGAAAAGATTAGCGCGCAATGTTAGACTTGAGATAAATATCAAAAAAACCAAAGCTGTGAGAATCAACAACGTTAGCACAGTGAACATTTTGCTACAAGGGCACCCAGTCGAATAAGTAGATTGCTTCTCCTATCTAGCGAGCGCAATGACAACAAACGGCGGCGCAAAAACCGACGTAAACAACAGGCTCAATAAAGCAAAAACGTTCTTCAGACGATTACAATCTGTACAGAGAAGCTGACAAACCACGAACCAAGCTTAGAATATTTAACGCAAGTGTAAAGTCAACTCTGTTGTACGGAGGTGAAAAACCTTTCTAGTATCGAATATCACTACGCAAAAGCTACAGGTATTCATCAACAAGTGCCTCAGTATCATATGAAGGATATCCTGGCCCAACAACATTGACAATACGGATCTCTGGAACATAACCAACGAGGCACCTATACTAACAAAGACAAAACGTAAAAAATGGTGTTGAATCGGCCCTACCATCAGAAAGCCCAGAAAACCCAGATAGCATCACAAGGATGGCGCTAGAGTGGAATCCTCAAGGGTCAAGAAACCGGGATCGACCAAAGAACACCTGAAAACGCATGATATTTCAAGAACTAGAACAGTGCAAATTACATGGGAAGACGGGAAAACAACAGCAGCAAACCGAGTAAGATGGAGATACTTTGTTTAGGAAGGGGGGCAGTGAGAACAATTGGTAATTTCTACGGGAATTAGCAGAGAGGAAGTTGTTATTCGTTCGATTTTTTTCATTTTACTATGGGAGATAACAGGTACAGGATGTGAAGATATAAAACTAATAATATGTGGATTAAATTGGTCACAAATCCAGGAGGTACAATTGGGGGCGTTATTACTTGCTCGATTTTTCTCAGGTCTTACAGAGAATTATAATGCAGAACAAAAATCTGGGCTACCAGAACTTATAAATTACAAGTTACACTAGGAAGGTTGAATTTCGGAAAGCCTGTCAATTTATATGTGGGGCAGTGCACGCCATTTTCATTTTAAGGCCTAAAGCGGGCGAAATAGTCCATTTATGTAAAATTTAATATAATTTAATACAAGTACACTGGTCGGTGCCGAAGTGCTACCACTTAAAAATTCTGTAATTTTATCAATTATGGCTTTTTGTATCAGTGTATCGTATGACATTTCAAATTATAAGAAGAACATGTTATTTGGTGTAGCCACCTTAAGCACGGATAATAGGATCGAGTCCTTCAAAATGGCTTCACGAAAACGAAGGTACTTTCTCCCACTTTCAACGAAGAGCACACTTTGAGGCGTTGTTCGTCTTTGAAAAAAAAAAAAAACATTTTGGTTCTCAAAGGAAGGGATGGCGCTGAGTCTCGCAGAAACGCCCAATGGTTTCCATCAAATAGGTCGCAACCAACGTCCAACTGTTTAAACACTTCAGGTATTAAATCTTGAATTTTTCCTATTTTGCTTCAATCCAAGTAAATTTTTTAAAATGCGCCCCGTGCTATGAGCAGACACATTGCAATTTTTTGCCAAATGAATTTTAGCCTTCACATTTCGAACCGTTTCTGGTGAAGTTTCTGTTTTTGGACATCCACATTCATGAGAATTTTGCATGCTACTAATATCATTGTAACGTGTAATAATCCGATATACATACATTGTGTTTACAGATAAAAGGGCGGTCCCAAAACCAGTTGACTTCAAAATGAAGACACAAAAAACTTGCGGAAAATTTTCTTCATTTTTCAACATAATCTCCTTTTAGTTCGATACACTTATTCCAGCGATATTCAATTCAATAGCTTCTATACCCTGCTTATAGTAAGAACTGTTAAGCTCCTTAAAATAGCTATCACTTCTTTATTGTACCCAAATCTTTTACCACCAACACATTTTCTTAAGTTTGGAAATAGAAAATAGTCCAAGGGGCTAAATCTGGCTAACAACTCAAACTTTAGTTCATTAATTTTAGCCATCGCAATAATGGATGAGTGAACATTGCCTTGGCGAAACAACACTTTCTTTTTCGCCAAATGCGGACTTTTTCCATAATTTCATCATTTTCCTTTCTGAAGATAATCAGTAACAATAATCTCATGCGCATCCAAGAAAAAAGAAGCCATGACCTTGCCTGCAGATGGAACCGTCTTTGCCTTCTTTGGACACGGCTCTCCCATTCCAGTTCATTGCTTTGGACCCATGCCCCATCCATGGTTATAAATCGGCGCAAATATTCGGCTTTATTGCGATGGATCCTTGCCAAATACTCTACTGAAACATCTTCACGATGCTGTTTTTGCTCTATTGAAAGCAAGCGCGGCACCCATCTTTCCCACAGCTTTCTCATCTTCAAATTTGCGATCAATATACGATGTATAGTAGTTTTTGAAATGCCTATCATTTCAGCTAGCTCACGCACCTTCTACCGACGATCATCCAATACAATTTTGTGGATTTTCTTACACCTGACCCCTCAATTGGTCAACCACCACGATGTTCGTTTTGGCTGCTCGTACTGCCTCTTTTAAACTCTGCTACACAATGTTTTACAGACGTAAACAAAAGAGCAGACTCCCCCAGAGTAAAATATAGCTTGGCTATAAAATTGGTTAGGCTGAGACCTTTCAAATGAAAACATTGAGTTACATAACAGTGACCAATTTTTTTCATGTTTAGAAATTCACTGAGATCGTTTACTTTTGGCGGCTCAAATAATAATACTAAACAACGTGGCGCCTTGAAACCTAAAACAGATATTCTACGAGGTTGCCACTTTCCACCAAAATAATTTTTTTCAAACAACTGGCACCATCTACATGCCACGTCGGCTAGTTTTTGGAGCGCCCTCGTAAACGCAGTAGCTCATTAACGATGGAGGATTAAGGAAAATCGCAAATAGTAAGCAATAACACTGTTGTATCGGTCACTTTTTTTAAGCGCGACGTAAAACAATATTCTTCCGTAGGCATGTAAACAATTTAGTAAAAAATGAGTGAGTGCGAAAACTTTGAGTGCCTACCTCTGTACATATTTCAATGCTAATATATAACCAGTAACATCACTTACCCTGTTTCACCTTTTTACAAATATACAATAAAGTCTTTCAAGGGAACATCAAATACCAGTTATGGCCTTATAAATATATCCAAGTGTGAACACAAGTATGCAAATGAACTAATTTAAAATCAATGTCAATATAATTCCCATCGTGGGCATTGCCATCGATTGGGTTCACGGCTCGAAATGTTATAGGTAAAACGTCCCTGTGGGCTGTTAGAACATTGAGGCCAATTACTTTTTATGTGATTTAAGTTACGAGCAGTTAGTTGGATGATCGGTAAACATCTTCTGGCTCTGGGACGGGAAGGAAAAGTTCAGGAACGAATTTCAAATGTAGTGTTAACAGCCGTCAATTTTGTTGTACCCAAAGCGGGCAGGAAGTGAATATTTTAACACTATTGTAACTCTCTTACGTGTGATGTTCGTGTAAGAATATATAACTAACAAGGTGATGAACGGAAGGATGCCTTTTAATTCACTGCTTGAGGAAAACTTAATACAATTTAGCAGAAAGTTAAAGTTTATAAGTTTGAAAAGTCTGACCTATTATGTTCTGGCTATGAGAATACAAGCGAATAGTAAAAAAAGTGAAATCTCCAACCATTGTAAATATTATAGAGATAACCATTTAAGGATATTCAACCCGAATTCCCAACATGTTAATAAATAAAATTCTGCTATGAATGGATATCATCGCTTACTCTTACAAAACAAATAAAAATTGAATCAAACACAAAAAGCAAATTATTATATTGAGGTACTGAGCTCACCTTGAAACTTTAAACAGATGTTCTATGAGGTTGCCACTTTCCACAAAAATAATTTTTTTCAAACAACTGGTACCGTCAAGGGACGTTAGCACGCTCCAGTAAGGAATCCCAATAGAAAATGTTTCCGTTTACTGAAGCATATTTATTGACATTGCTTTGCCTTTCCACAAACGCTCATAAGAAATTAATTACTTAAGTCATAAGATTTACAACTATTACGACTAGCAGATTTTTACGAGTATGATTGGTTGCAGGAGAAGGGAGAAATTCTAATTTACGCTAAGTAGTCTAATCCCATTACAAAAACTCAACATTTACACCAGCATAGTGATTATTGGCACCTTAATGTGGGTCGGATGATTATCTTGACTAAAAGCAGGTACAGATATTTTAGTCAGGTGAACTTGCGTATACCTTCTCCCAACGTCCAGTTGCGTTGGAACAAAACTGTATGGGAAACCAAAAAAAAAAACAGATCTGAATTAATGAGCAATAAAAGATGATATAGAGGGACCAATGTTTTTTGCAATATCGCAGTCCATTTTCATTCGCACATGAATTCGATACAAATTCTTGAAAAATGTGAAGGTAAAAATATATGGGCAAAATCGGTGATTCACATAGGAGGTAACAGAAGGCTTTAGCAAGCTTAAGTTATTGCTAAAACTATAAATTAATGCGCAATAGTCAAAAGCTAGGTTACTCTATCCTACCAATTAGGAACCGCAAACAAAAAATATGGTTTTGGAAAATCGTTGATTTATAAGGGAGCTACGAGAAGAGGTGGCAGTGATATCCATTTTCAGTTTCAAAATCAAGTTTGTAAAACGCATGATTTGCGTCAAATGTTTCAGAATTCTATAAAGATGTTTGAGAGATATAAACCAATGGAATCTCTTCAAATTTTACTGTGCTTTGCAAAGCTATACCATGAGCAAAAATTCGGATTACTGCAGTCAATGAATTGGAAATTACAGGAAAAACTCTTATTTAACAAAATATGTTGATTTGTATGAAAGGTGCCAGCAGGTATAAATCGATATGTCTCATTAAATCTCCGGCTGTGTCAAATTTTATAAAACATCATAGGAAATGACAATTACCGCGTGTACCAGCCAGACATTGCACAATAGACCTAAAAAGTCATGAAACACATTTGGTCAAAAGACCATTTCATTCTTTGGGGAGAAAAATGAAACCCTCGAATGTTATAAAGCAGACGACTCTATGCGAATGGCAGATTCCATTGGCAATAGCTATCTCCTAACATAACACGAGAAACCGTATTGGTCACATGGTAGCAGTGACAGGGAAGTCCTGTTGACACAGATCCGAATCACCAACTGCGATACAATGCCTTCAATCCTTACATTCCCACTCAGCGGCAACATATTGTGCATTAATAGTAACTACAATAAGAGCCACAAACCGCCTTCATTCAAAGCCTGGTACGATGAAGAATGACGCATTGAGACCTGAGACAAAGAATGCTGCATACGGGATGAAATGTTGATGTTGTCCTACGGCAACGCGTACTGTGAGGAAACGACATAAGTACCTATAATAGGGAGAAAAATGCCAATTTTCTTTTATGGAAAGAACGGGTGAACTAGGAAAACGAAGAAAATTTGGTCACAGATACGGGGAGTTTGCTGCAATGTCGTAAACCTTTATGAAAAATAATATTTTATTAAATTACAAATGGGCTATATCGAGACGTTCCCTCTACCACCTCCCTTGTAAATTGATCGAGTTATAAAAATTCGTTTTTTCTTTATATTTTCTGAAATGTTACGTTATAATTTCGCATCTTTTACTACGTTTCAATTCACAGTAGTATTTGAAGGGAAACCAAGCATTTTTGATTTTTATATTTTAGTATTCTAATTTATATGCATTCTGGATATCTCTCCCTTTCTCATATCCTTTTTTACAACAATGCATTGATAGATGAGTATTGGTGTGTAAAAATCACTGATTCGTGCGTAACCCGATAATCAGGATAGCGTCACTCTGTTCATGACTCTCGAACTCTGCCATTATTATGCGCACACACAGAAATGCAAAACATTATTTACATTTACAACAATGCAAATAATTATGTATATTTTAAGTTTACAATGAGTGTACTTTGATTAAACATCGCGTGGTGTGCGCACAACATGTATAGGTATAGGTAGATGCATACAGAACCATCGTCACGAAAATACACGCATTATTCGCTTATAATGGCTATTTAACATGACGCATTTGTTGTATTGACTTCACTTCAGTTAATTTTCCTTAAAAACTGTTGCACAGTGGTTTGAATATGATGGAAGAGCATTTGAACAGCAACAAACCTAAGCACTGGAATACAGATGTTTAGAAGATTTCAAAAGGGATAACTATATCTTTGAGAAATTCAGGTCCTACGCGGGATGAATTATAGAGTGCCAACTGTGATACTCCAGTATGATTATAAGGAATGGAGAGATGCCGACATCTGTAGAATTGTTAATAATTAGTAGAATTGTTAATAATTGCATCCTTCAATAGTAGGTTGGTAACAGCTCGCCAACAAAGAGTGCAATGAGCCTAATGTGGTGTTAATTCTGCTTAAAAAAAATCCTGGATTATTTTTTTAAGCAGAATTATTATTAATTAATTTTTATTAATTTTTTATTTATAAAGCTCGCTTAAATGGATTGACAAAATTCTTTTTGTCGCTAATTTCACACAAATGCTCACTATGCTTACGCAAAGTTTGAGAGAGATCTACGAGGGCCGTTCCAAAACCACTTGAGACGTCCACGCCAGATATGGTTAACGAAATCCACAAAATTGCATTGAATGATCGACGGCAGAAGGTGCGTGAGCAAGCTGATATGATAGATATTTCAAAAAGTGCTTTAAACCGTATATTGACCGATGGTTTGAAGATGGCAAAGCTGTGCGCAAGATGGGTGCCGCGCTTGCTTTCAATAGAGCAAAAACAGCGTCGTGAAGATGTTTCGGTAGAATGTTTGACGATATTTCGTCGCAATAAAGACGAATTTTTGCGTTCAAGAAATGAGTCCATCACTTCACACCTGAGACAAAGTTAAAAACAGTCAAAGCAATGGATTGGATCGGGAGAATCGTGTCCAAAGAAAGCGAAGATGGTTCCATCTGCAGGCAAAGTCATGACGTCATGACGAATATTATGCTAATTTATTACAACGTTTAGGTGATGAAATTATGAAAAAATGCCCGCATTTGGCGAAAACGAAAATGTTGTTTTACCAAGACGATGCTCCAGTTCACACATTTTTTATTGCGATGGGAAAAATTAATGAATTAAAGTTCGAATTGCTTCATCACGCACCTTATTCGCCAGATTCAGCCCCCTCGGTCTACTTTCTATTGCCAAACTTAAAAAAAGGCTCGCTGGTAAAAGATTCGTCAATAATAAAGAGGTGGGGTCTACGTTTGGTGGCTATTTTAAGGAGTTTGACAGTTCTTGCTATAAACGGAATATAAAACCTATTGAATATCGCTGAAAAAAGTGTATCGATCTAAGAGGAGATTATGTTGAAAAGTAAAGAAAGTGTTTTCTGAAAAAAGCTGAAAAAAGTGTATCAAGCTAAAAGATTATGTTGAAAAATATAGAAAGTATTTCCTTTCTTTTTGTGTGTCCTGTTTGTTAGGTCAGCTAGTTTTCGGGCCGCCCTCGCATTTTAGTAGTTATCTTATTGAAATAACAAGCTAATATATGAGAAGAAAATACTTTTTTTAATTTTTATACGAAAAACTGGTGCATCTTTCACGCCACAGTGGATTATAATCCAAGGTGGATGTATAAGATTTGGCCCTGTCTAACTTTTGTTGCCTGTCCAATTTTGCCTCTGCCCACTGATTGTATTTTATGTTCACAGGTACTTGCTGTCGTTGCACTCGTTTAGTTGAAAATAGCCCTTACCAGATTAAATTTATTATCATTGTGAAAATTTTGCAAATGAATGAAATGAATGTTGAAATTGTTATCGGTTACCACTTCGCATAGCGATGTTACAGCAAGTGCAGTTAAGTATACAAAAATATCTATCTATATGGATTGTTATAATTGAATTCAAATCTAAAATGAAATTGGAACGGTGACTATTGAAAACAACATAAAAAGTATCATCCGTAATGCATCATATGAATCCATTGGAAATATATTCTATGCCATAAATATTTCAGCAACAATTGTGAAAATTTGCCCCCATAGTCATTCATCGAAGCACATTCATAATCATTTTGCTTATGGGTTTCATATGTGGCCAACAATAATTACATATTTAGTAGTGCATCGGATTTATTTCAAATTGGTCGTTTCTATGTTTTTGAAATCAAAAAATCAGAGTAGAATTTTTCTCCATATCCTTTTGTTTCTCGTTATTGCATTAAATAAGAGCTCAGAGCAAAAAATATGGATTAGAGAAATAAAATCCATTTGACAGTCAATTGAATTATATTTAAACAATAATCTATACATTGCATATAATCGGTAGTTGCTATGATTATAACCAATTATAATCATATTTCAAATAGATTACCTAAATCGACATAACAGTTTAATTAACTTATACATTTGGGTCACAGTGTGCTCTAGCAATGGGAATGCCATGCAGATGAAAGCAATTTTAATTAGGTTCAAATTAAACTTTAACTATGTAACTCTTGTTTATGGTAATGTTGGAGGGAAATCTAATCTTTTGCAGTTTTCTTGTTTAGCAATTATTTAACTATGATATGATATGATACGATTTGGAATCACATACTTTGATTATGTACAAATTGATTAGGCAAATTTCTGAAAAAAGAATAAAATATTAAAATACGTACTTACCAGAGGGTGTAATTTATGTCGATTTGAGCCTGCAAGTAAACAGAAACCAAAAGATTTGATTAGCAAAAATATTAAATTTTCTTTGATATCAACACTGCCATCAAATAGTTGGTACAGAGATATACATTTTTGAAATGTACATATTATTTGAAAATTAATGACAAAGTAGAAACTTATCAGATCATATGAAAGTTGAATGCATTACAGTAGAAATGTTCACTAGAACTGTGTCCACAAAGAAAGACAACTTCTTACTTTTTTCTAAATTTTTCTTATTCATTCAAAAGTATTCCGTTGCCGACAAAGTATTCGCCCCGAACACGTTTTTGCAACCAGATTAAAAATTCACGTCCTCGAAACAATCTCAATAGTCACCCACAGTTATGACCTTCAGAGCGCGTTGCGATTCACGTTGAATCTTCTCAATCGACTCATAACAGCAGCTATGGATGACCTTTAGAGTTTAGGAAACAGCTAAAAGTCTCAGAGTATTAAATCAAAAGAATGCAGAGGTTGCGGTCCGATATTGGAATTGTAGAATTTGAAGAAAAAATAATAAAAAGAACGTTGTTTAAGACGCTGCATTACCGCGGTGCAAAAACCATAATTATATATAACGAAAAGTGCCCAAATACTATTAGTTGTTGACAGTTTGTCCCGTCAAAAGAAACTCAAAATGCACAACAAAGGCGATAATCGAAGAAAACTGTTAGCATAATCATGATTTTGAGAGACATTGGTATAATATTTTTGGACTTGTTTCACTTTTGCAGCGATCATAAACATAGATTCAACTGATATTTCCGTTAAAAGGCATTTTACAACATGCCGATAACTATAAATCACGTCTTTACAGATTTCAATGGGAAAGTCTTTTTTGAAGAAATGCAGTAGTTTTGGTACAAATGAATGTTTTGGCATGTCTGATGCCCACTTCCAGAGATTGTTTCGGAACAATATTTGAATTAATTTTCCATTCCAAATAATTGAGCACATAACTACTTATGCTATCCGAGAACATGTTCTTATTCTTCTACCATCGTTGATTTTTATTTGATATTGTCCCAAAACCAACAGGTTCTTTCGAACTTGTGCAATATATTATTTCAAAATGGAATGTTGTATAACATTTTTTTCTGCATTGGTTTGCTTTGATTTTTATCATAACAAGTTCTAGGAGTACTTCCAACTTTCATCGAAAAAATAGAGTATTTTGCTACCAATAAGGATTTGATGCTTTTGAAGCCCAAAATATCTTTTGGAAAAAGTAAAGTGATTGGCTTAAACTGCCAACAGCATCAATAAAGTCCCTAATTATTAATTGAAGATTTCTGAACATGAAATCTCGGACTTCTTGGACGTGACTTTCACGGTAGAGATTGATGGCCATCCGAGGCGCTCTTCGTTTTCAACTCGACTTTCTTTCAACCGTTTTGCGGGGGAGTTTATTGACCCGATTGATATCCCAACATCATCAGAAAAGTCCTTATTTGTTCCTCAACATGGGTTTTATTCGCCAAATTAGGCACTTGTTGAACGTGACTTTCATCGAAAAAATAAAGTGTTTTGCTACCAATAAGGGTTTAATGCGTTGGAAACCCAAAACATCATTAAAATTAACTGATCAGCTTAAACTGCCAACAGCATCAGCAAGGTCGTTAATTGTTAATCGATGGTTCTGAGCATCAAATCTCAGACATGTTGGGCGTGTCTTTCATCGATAGAAATTGATGGTCATCGGAGGTGCTGTTCGTTTTCAACCGCTTATGCGACTTGGAAACATTTTTTTTCGACAAAATCTATTCGTCGTGATAATCTGTGTCATCAATATGACACAGATTATCACACATAGAATGAAGCATTAAAACTGCCAAGTATTTTTTGACCAAATGTGCTTTATGGCTTGTCCAGCCAGGCGGACAGGGCTGGCTTGGGCGTAAGCATAATAACTGTTGGAAGTTTTTATGAAACTGTTTCAAATCCGGCACAGTCTAGTAGTTTGAATGGGCTGTATCGACCCATCTTTTCCAGTAGCTCCAATACAAATCGACCGTAAGTAACTTAACTTTTATTCAAATTCAAATATGGATTTTGATTAAAACAAATATATGGAATATTTTAGAGTTGAAGTACAAAATCAAACCACATTTTTAATACAAAACAATACATTTTCAAAACAAAACAATACGCTATATCGTAAGAATTGAAAATAGATAGGGAAAATCGAAAAAGAACTTTGAAATTTCATTTTAATTTGATTGACCAAAAACATCCTGTTAATGTAAGCAAAGGTTGTGCCCAAAAAGTAAAAGCAGTGTTTATTTTTTTACTAAGGATCTTTTTTTACTTCACGAAATCAATATCATCGCTTTCAAAGTATTAAAATTCCTTTAATCTGCTTATCATGCTGTATAAACGCGAACTGGTTGCGCTAGATGGCATTCGAAAGATACAGTTTCGCACTCAAGACAAAAAATTGTGGATAGCATTTGTGATCTTAACACACTATACATATTAGATAATTATGCGCAACTTTAGTTTTGTCGATTCCTTTCACTAATTTTGATGTTTAACATGCACCACGTTCTAGAAGGTCAGTTGTCCCCAAAAGCCAAACCGTCATGCAAGCACGTTTTCTATTGTCCACGAACTATGTATTGTACAAAAGACCGTTTGGAATCATTTGAACCATACTTAGGCTGGATATAAAAAGAAGCTTGGAATTAATACAAAACAAAATGGTTGAATTTCCATCTGCGAATCGCTGCTGAATTGCAACAAAATTGAGCTATATCTTAAATGGATGGTGACTGATGATGGCAGTGGCCCGCTTTCCACCACTGCAAAATTTGAGAAAAGGCGACCGGTAAACCATACCCTTTCTTGTACCTCCTATACAAATTAGCGATTTAGCCTATGTAGTATATGAGTGTAATTTCTCTAAGTGTATATACTGGAAAGATCATCAAAACCACTCCCAGAACATTCAAGTATGATATGTGTATGTCATCTCTTTCCCTCTTTATCTGTATATAGGACTTTTCTAGAATTGTGTTTTCGACAGTAAGTTTGTTCCTCTCAGTCCCATTCAAAAATTTTCTCCGTGATTTCTAATTAGTAGCGTACAATACCCTATATATGACTTGAAAAAAATCGACCAAAAAACTACAACCTTTCTAGTACCTGCCCTATACGTATTAGTTTCATATCTCTCAAGCAGTTTCTTCGAATTGCGTCAGATCTGGCAGAAATATTGCGCTTGTTAAACTTAGTTCTGAAAATGAAAACGAGGGGCGTTGTCCAACGCCTTCCGATACCTCCCAAATAAATCGTGATACCTAATTTGTAGTACTTTAAATTTCTGCCAATTGTTACGTATTAGTTTCATATTTCTCAAGCAGTTGCTTTGAATTGCGTCAGATCTGGCAGAAATATTGCGCTTGTTAAACTTAGTTCTGAAAATGAAGACGAGGGGCGTTGTCCAACGCCTTCC
This sequence comes from Philornis downsi, assembly GCA_019455685.1. NCBI lineage: Eukaryota > Metazoa > Arthropoda > Insecta > Diptera > Muscidae > Philornis > Philornis downsi. Next base: position 1,110,514 of record JAHXMU010026312.1, on the reverse strand, counting down.
GGTACCTCCCAAATAAATCGTGATACCTAATTTGTAGTACTTTAAATTTCTGCCAATTGTTACATTGTTGTGGTAAAAATTATAAAATTTAACCGTATAACCACGCCCAATTTAACCCAATTTAACCCATGTTTTTTTGAATTCGTTCCTTTCATTAAATTGCATTAAATTCAATATATTATATGCTAGCACGCGTCAGGAGTCTTGCAAACTTGTTTCTACAAATCAAAATTGACCATAAGACTACAAAACCAAATTGTTTGATCTAACACGAATCGGTGGTTCCCCTATAATTTCTAAGTGGGAGATTTCAGTAAGTTATAATTCCGCCTCTTTTATTTTGCGTTAATTTCGAAGCAATTTTTGATAGTATCCTCCCGATTTGTCCCGCCCCTTCTGGCACGCCCCACACTTTTGCATCAACACAAAATAGAACTAGAGTGAAGGAATATATATGTCAGTTGATCTGGGTAAAATTTCTGTGTTAATCAACGCTTATTAAATCATAATATGGTAAATTAATTTGTAATTATTAAACTGGATTCGAAATCTAGACCGCCTATAATTGTAAATCATTTGATTCAACAATAATAGGCATCTGAAAAAATATATGGCATACGGCAATGAAAATATACAATTTTCGTATTTAGAGCAGTATTTATTTACGATTATTTCCCTGAGTTTTAAATTATAGTTTGTTTAACAGAAGGTCTCCCTGATATTTCTGTAAATTTTCAAAAAAAAAAAAAAAAAAAAAAAGTAGTTGTTTAAAAACCGCCGACGATTTGATCTAACTAACTGCTTTTAGATTTCGATACCACATATTCCACTGCCTTGCTCCATGACCGCTAAAATCGGGCACCTGTGAATCCCCTCACCATGCAAATTTCCATGTCAATTTGAGCCTGTTTTCACTTATTATCAGTTACCACGATTTCCAATATCTGATGAAGTGGAATATCTGATCACCTTGGTGAACTTCACTCTGAAAACAGTGGTGTAAATTATGAGTAAGTCCTAACCAATGAATAAGATTCATTTTAATAAACAGTGTTTTGCTTTATAACAGTCATCGTTTGTTTGGTTTTTGCCTAAGATACCAGTATTATGATGAATTACAAAACTTTTGAAATATATTTGTGTTTTAGATATCTTTTCTTGCATATCCATACGGCAGATGGTCCAAATGCCTTCCAAAATAGCATTTGATAAGAAATCTATTTCACAATTAATCACCTGTTAAAAACGGAGATATGTTTTTTTTCAGTAATACGAAACAAAAATCAGTTTGTAACTGTGGCAAACGAACTTAAATCATACGGCACATGTTTCACATAATACTTTTACACCATTCTAGATGGATAATTGCTTCGGTACAACAAAATCTAAGAAAGTGAAAATTGGATTTGATCATATACAATTTGGGCAACGTCACAAAAAATTCCTTCAACCGCAGACAAAACGCCGCCACTAAAGGTTAAACGGATGTTTGTGTGGCTGTGTCAAATTCCCCCTTGCGAAATTCGAGCCACTTGATATGCTATTTGGGAGATTTAGAAATGCTGAAGCATTTGGGATTAGTATTTATGTTGACGACATAGCAGAGACATCATAGTAAGCGAATCACTTCCAACCAAACGTATCCAATTTACCAGTGTTACATACTACCCCATAAATTATTAGCTATTTTCATCTTTGATTTCCTTCTACAAAATGCTTACAAAATACAGCAAGAATTTCAATATGTCAGCAAGTTTTACAAGACGAATGCACGAGAACGAGGGTGGCTAAAAATTATTGTTGTAAAAGAATATCCTTGTTGTCATAGAGCTTGTAAAGACAACAACTTTTCCACATAATATACAATTTTACTTGACGATTTCAGTTGAAACAAGTATTTGACATTCATCTATGTCAAAAGACTGAACATAAGTTTTTCTGCTAGAAAAATAAACAAATAAATTCTTTTGCCTTGTCTCCCATGTATCGGATACGGAACAGATTATCGCAATCAGTGAGCGTACAAACATTTTATTTGCAAAGTGACTGAAAGATGCTGTTTGAAGGTAATACTGGAAAAAATTAGAAGCTGTTATTAGACTTGTCAATACCTGAATTGCTCGAATTGTTCGCCACTATTTTTTCCCAAATCGGTGCCCTATGGAGCGATCATGACACTAAATGCCTGATGTGTCATCAACTACACTGACTTTAATGCCATTGAATGAATGATATGAATGTAAGAAAGTGTGCAGGTATCTGATAAATTCTTTTAGATTTTACCGGATATAATAGTGACATAAAATTGAGAAAAATTTAGGCACTTTCAATGTACGAATAAAGGTATTACGTCGGAAAATTTAAATTTCGGGAAATCTATCAATTTATATGGACGGTATCAGAAAGGATATGACGATCAATGCCCTTCATTTTCACCCTCAAAACTTAGATTACCACAAAGCGTAACAAATTCGACTGAATTCAAAACAACTGCTTGAAAGATATGAAACTAAGAACATGTGGAATAAATCGGTAATTCGATCATTTGATTTTGCAGTAAGAGGCATCTGAAAAAATATACGGCATACGACATCGAAAATGTACAATTTTCGAATTTAAACCAGTATTTATTTATGATTATTTCTCTGATTTTTCTATTACTGTTTCTTTAGCAGAAGGCCTCCCAAATATTTCTGTAAATTTTCAAAAGAAAACAGATTAGTCGTTTAAAAAACGACAGACGGTTTAATTAAACTTTAATGCCATTGAATGAATGATATGAATCTAAGAAAATAAATTCTGATAAATTCTTTCAAATTTTACCGGATATAATAGTGGTATAAAATTGAGAAAAATTTAGGCACTTTCAATGTACGAATAAAGGTATTGCATCGGGAAATCTATCATTTTATATGGACGGCATCAGAAAGGATGTGTCGACGTCCTTCATTTTCACGCTCAAAACTTAGATTACCACAAAGTGTGCCAAATTCGTTTGAATTCAAAACAACTGCTTGAAAGATATGAAACTAAGAATATATGGGCTAAATCCGTAATTTGTAGTTAAATTATCATAGATAGAGCTACTTAAAATCAACCAATTTGTAGCATTCTGAGATTCTGCTTTAACCAATGCTCAACAAGTGTATAAAATTTAATAATATTTTGTGCAGTTAATTACAACAAACAAATAGACCAAAGAATCAGCCTCAGAAGGGACGAGATTAATCGTCCGTTTTTTTCAAATCCTCCCAAGCATTATAAATCAATACAGTATAAAATTTTTATTGGAGACTACAAACGGTAATTAAAATGGAAAAATTAATTTCGCAATGTCGGGCAATTTATATGCCCGACTAGAAAATGGATAGGTAGAAATATATATGGTACTAGCTGACCCGGCAAACGTTGTTTTGCCTTCAAAATGGTAAAAAAAAATAATTGCAAAAATCTCATCTCCAACGCCATCTATCACTTCAAATAAAACCTTTTAAACCTTCCGGAATACTCTACCAATAATTTAAGACCAAAATGAGCCAAATCGGTCCAACCGTTTTCGAACTTTAGCGAGACTAACGCACAGCAATTGATTTTTATATATATAGAAGATAGAATATATGTGGTGGATATTTACAATCCCCGACCCTCTGGCAAAATGTTAAACTGTTTCAAGTTTTAAACAGTTTCATAAAGATTTACAGCAACCGTCTGCGGTCTGCCTATTTACTGGCTATTAGCCACCCAGGCTGCAATACCAGAATCTATCTGCCGACCAAAAAGTCCTGAAGTACATTTGAAATTGGTACCTCAAACGATTCCATCTGGGTTTTATATTTTTATCATTTCAACTGATATATACGGAGAAGACATAAAAAAGTTGGAAACTTTTCTTTATTTTTCAACATAATCACCGTTTAGCTTGATATACTTTTTTCAGCGATATTCAATAGCTCCTACATGCTGTTTATGGCAAGAACTGTCAAACTCCTTACAACAGTCATTAACAGCAGACTACATATTGCCATTTTTCCAAGTTTAGAAATAGAAAATAGTCTGAGGGAGCTAAATCTGGCGAATGAGGTGAGTGATAAAGCAATTCGAACCTTAATTCATTACTTTTGACCATCTAAATATTGAATGCGTGAACTTGAGCATTGTCTTGATGAAACAACAATTTCTTGTTCGCCGAAAACTGTCTTTTCTCCATAATTTCATCAGAATAGAACATAATTCGGGTTTATTACTGGTTGAACTGAGACCTTTGAAATGGAAAAATTGAATTAAATAACGATGACAATTGTTTTCCATGTTTACAAATTCTATGAGATCGTTTACTTCGATGGCTCAAACTAAACGACGTGGCGCCGAAAAATCGAAATAATAATAATAAAGTTGTAGCAAGACCGAGAAAGTGGCGCCCAAGTCGTTCAAAAATCAATGTTAAGCTGACAATTTTCTTCGATTATCGTAGTATTGTACATTTTGAGTTTCTTCCGCAAAAAAAAAAAAATCATCAATAAGGAATGTTATGCGTTGAGTATCGCACGCCTTTGGCGTGATTCTATTCACAAAAGTAGACCGGATTAATGGACAAAAAACTCGTGCTTTTGGCACCATGACAGTAAGTCATCTCATATCACCCCCATAACTGAAAACTGATTTGGTATTGTGCAAATTTCCACTTTTTCATAAACTTAAAAGACCTTTCAGACGACATCGTTTACCATTGTCAACTTAAAAGCCATTTTTATCAAATACCCGTTCTCCATTCTAATTAAATTGGGTTAAAATAAGCAGCAATATTTAATTGAGTACTCCATCAGGTATCAGAAGTCATCAGATTAATTTGTGTAAATATAGAATAAATTTACTCACAAATTGTACGATGTTGCACCCAAACAAATCAACGGCATTGACAATGAATGTTGATAAGATTCTAAGACTATATTGCCCACATTTTAAATTGAATATAAAAATTATATACAACGCAAATGTCTAATAAATGCTGAAAACAGCAAAACATTTTCGAAAAAACTATATGTTATTATGTGTTTTTGTATGCTTAATTGATTTGTATGGAATGGAATGTACATTGCTGTACATTGCAAATAACAATAAATTGTATGCTATTGAACCCTTAGTTTGGAGATATACTTAGTTCGTCATTCCGTTTGTAACAACTAGAAATATTCATCTGGGTCACCATAAAGTCTATGAGAAATTAGTGCTCAAGTAGAGCAGCAAATGTTGTAGCAGCTGCCGCTGACATAATATTTCATAATATTTCAAACTACTGCCACCATTTATGTCAGCTCGACTTGTTTTGGAGCCAGCCATGTATCTTCATTCCTACGGCTGAAACTGGATTCAGTGGTTGCAAATCAATATTTTTCGTCAAACGCACAGTTTACAAAGATACCTATAATACTTATTATAATATACAGGGTGGCGCAATAGAAAGTGCATATTTAAAAAATAGATTAAAAAATAAATACAAAAGGTATGGTTAAAATAAATCTAAGGCATTGTAGAGTAATAAATGGAGTTTATTTTTTAAATATAACATCATGTAAATGGTGACCCTCTCTACAACGGCACTCCTCTAACCGCAAACGAAAATTATTGAAAACTTTCTTCAGTAATACTGGTGTAATGGCTGCCATTTCACCACGGATATTTTCCTTGAGCTGAACGATGTTTCTTGGATTATTACAGTAGACTTTGTGTTTGAGGTATCCCCACAAAAAAAGTCAAGAGGCGTCAAGTCTGGACTACGTGGGGGCCATGGGATATCACCTCTTTTCGAAATCAGTCTGCCAGGGAACATCTGCTTCACCACCGCCAGGGATTCATTTGATGTGTGATAGGTAGCTCCATCTTGTTGGAACCAAATTCTGGAATTCACTATTCTTGAACTTTCAATTTCTGGAGCCTTTTGGCCCCGCGCATTTTCGAAGAAAAAAGGACCAATTATTCCTCTGCTAGAGATTGCTGCCCATACTGTCACTTTAGGACTATGCAATGGTTTCTGGTGTTTGATTTTGGGATTTTCGCTGTTCCAGTAAAAACAATTTTGACGGTTTACGAACCCATTCATAGGGAAATGAGCCTCGTCAGAGAAAAGGATATTGTCAAAATTGGAAAATCGATTAAGCATTTCATTGGCAAATGCGAGCCTTGCTATGAAGTCAGACTCTTTCAATTCTTGTGTTAATTGCAGCTTATATGGATGCATTTTAAGATCCAATGTTAAAATTCGTATCAAACTTCGTCGCGATAATTGTAAGACAGAAGATCTTTTGCGAGTCGACATTTATAGATTTCCTCGTACTGACTCCATAACTCTCTCAACATTGTCTTCGGTCCTAGATGTTCTTGGGCGACCATTTGCTTGTAGTTTAAATGTTGAACCGGTCTCTTCAAAATGATTTACCCATATTTTAATTAAATTATCACTGGGAGCTTCACTAATTCGCCATAGTCCATATTCAGCACAATATAGTCGCCTAGTAGCAATATATGAACGAGAGTTCTCGTAAAATGCGCGCACGCAAAATGCGCGACGCTTCCCGTCGAAGTGATTCATAGCGACTAAAACTCCATGAGCCCGCCAATCCAACGATGTAGGCGCCCCCCGCCCGCGCCTTTTCTACCCCGTAAAAAAAGATGATACAATATGCACGTTCTATTGCACCACCCTGTATATTTAAATGCCTTCCGAACTTTGAAAATACGCACTAGTTCAATTGCTAAAGGTGCCTTGTGAAAGCGGAATATCTGACGACGAGAATAAAATATTACTGCTGCTACTATTACTAATCAGCAAAAAAAAGTGGAAGCCATTCCAAAGAATAGTATTTTCACAGCATCTACAAATGCTATATGAGCATATTTACGGCTTCTAGGGAAGCTCTTTCTAATTGCAGCAAAAGGACCAATGAAATAAAGGCGCATTAAACGATAAACGATAAAAATGATACAAATTTAAATTCTTTTTATATTTCCTATGCACAAATTTTAAAATTTTTAACATTTGTTTAAACCTGTTGTTCACCAACAACTTAGATTAACTAGTTATATGAATTCTAACTGAAAAAAATTGTCATACAAATGATCTAAAAAGTTTTCATTGATCTGATGAAAAGGCAGTAAAGAGTTGTCAAAAGCAGCAGCATCCCTTCTATGACAAAAACTATATTAAAATCATCGATGGTTATCTTTTTTTTCACCACTTATCGATCATATTCAGCGGATCCTGAATATGGTCGATGCCCTGGATGCTCTTGTTGTACTGTGGCAAACAATGTAATGATACTTCTTATAAAAACTCCTTAAATCAATTTCGCCTTAAGGAACCTGGTGTCTGATAAACCTTCTTCAATGTTATAAACTTTCTTATATCCATCGCTGAGGATGGTTAATAAGTTTACAGTAATTTTTTATATTTGATAGCCGGAGGAATTTCATAAAATACTAAAATTTTATGAACTTAAAATCTAAGTGCAATCTTAATTTCATGGAATTTGTTAAGGAAAAAACAACTAAAACTGACTAATAATTATCATTTATTCAGTAGTTAAATGCAACAACACGCCCAGCAAAAAAAAAGTCCAAGTTATTTATAAAAAATCACTTTTTCACCACTTTTAAGGATCCAATTCCTGTAATTTTACCAATTCCAACAAAGCACTTTTAAACCACCTTCAAACAAACGGCTATGGAATACTTAAAAATATTCCTCCTTATAGTACCAAAAAATTAAAGCGAAGCATGTAAAAGTATGAAATACTCCAAAATCTATTCCTTAGGGGACGGATTATATCATACATTCTCCGAAGATGTAATTTTTAACAACCGATATAAAGAAGCTCCATTTAAAGTTTTTGGAAAACGCATTTGCTTAGCCTTCTTTATATGATGAGGGGTATACTAAGTTTGTCATTACATTTGTAAGAACTATAAATACTCAATGCCTTTGCAGTTCAGTGCCTGTCTACTGATATTCTATGGTAGGTATCAAATCCATCCTAATCTGCAGCCAAATTTTCTAAAATTTTTTATACTCGCATTGTGTCACACGCTTTTCAATGGAATTTTTTTCTGACGACATATTCTGAAGAAACATTTTCTGCAAGAGAAAGCGATTTTTGTGAATAATGAAAAATTGCAACCAAAGATTTGAATTTTCGCCACACCTACATCACTTGTGAATATATGGAAAAGATGCATCATAAAGTAGTATCTCCCTCCTATAACAACCGCATGTTAATTTCATTGATAATTACGCGATTTTTCCCTACTTCTCCATCACGAAATGTGATAAATGTTGGTTGCAGTTTTTTTTTTTGTTTGGACATTAAAAACGCGGTGAAAACAATGACATCCCAGCAAAATAAGTAGAAGTCATTCAAAAAGAATCACATTTTCACTACTTTTACCAATGCAATCCAAGCATATTTACCACTCCCACCGAAGCAATATTGGGCCAAATCCAAACCCGCCATAGTGAAAAATTGATTTTGTTTCTATTTGTGATTACTAACAAGTATGAAGTACTCCAAAAACCATTTTTAACGGACATAACATGATCCGAAAATGTAATATTTGACAGTCGGCTGAAAGAAACTCTTTTTAAGAATTGATTTACCCTCCTTTATACGATGACCGATATGCTAAGTTTCTCATACTATTTAAAAGAGCTACAAGTACTCAGAGACCAAACAAAGCATACACAGGGTGTCCCAACAAGAACGCAAGATTTAAATTTGGCACCATTCGAAGTGTCATTGTTTGACATTTGAACAATTGTTATTGTTTGCTAGCAGAAGTTACGAGGTTAGTAAAAATGGAGCGCTACACGAATGAACAACGCATTCTCATTGTGAAATTGTTTTACCAAAATGGTGAAAGTTTTGCGGCTACAGTTCGCAAATTGCGATCAATTTGGGGTCACAATAATGCTGTAAAAGAGTCAACTGTAAAGAGATTAATGGATAAATTTTGCCAAAACTGGGTCTGTTAGTGATGTAAAGACAACAACGCGCCTTCGACCAGATCAATCGACCGAAAATGTCGCAGCTGTACGTGATGATGTCGCTCAAACTCCATCCACCTCAATTCGACACCGAGCTTAGCAAATTGGTGTCTCCAAATCCACTATGCAGCGAATTTTGACGAAAGATTCATGCATACAAAGTTCAATTGACTCAAGAACTGAAGCCAGCTGACCATGAACAGCGAAGAGAGTTCGTTAATTGGGTATTGGAGAGACAACATGAAAATGCTGATTTTGCCGATAAAATCATCTTCAGTGACGAGGCCCATTTCCATCTTGATGGCTTCGTCAATTTGGGGTGAGGAAAATCCTCGAGTGATTCACGAGAGGCAAATGCATCCTCAACGTTTCACTGTGTGGTGTGGATTTTGGGCTGGAGAAATCATTGGACTTTTTTTTATGAAAGTGAGGCATGTCAAGCGTAAACAGTCAATGGTGTTCAGTATCGTGAAATGATAACCAGTTTTTTCGCGCCTAGAATTGAAAAAATGAATGTGGAGGACATGTGGTTTCAACAAGACGGCGCCACATGTCATACAGTCAGAGAAACAATTCAATTGCTGCATCAGTCATTTAAATCTTGCGTTCTTGTTGGGACACCGTTTATATACATAGCATAGCACACTGTGGACTGCAGTCCATGGCAGAGGGTGTATAAACTTCGGCTCTACAAAATATTAGGTGTCCTTTTAATTCAGTGGATGTCTATCTGGCTTTTTATAGAAAGCAAAACAAACCCGTCAGGATCTGTGGCCAGTTTTCTAAGAAACTGACTTTTTTTTAATGCAAAATAAAATATTTAAAAAAATAAAATAATTTTTTTGCTAACGGAAGTTTAAATTTTCATTGCATCTGTTTTATTCATGAATGTATAGGGAGAGGTATCATAAAATAGCGGCACCCTCCTGTGACAACCCAATGTTAAATTCATTGGTGATTACACACTTCCCCATCACAAGTTGTGATGAATATTTACCTCTTTGGCTTTTGACTTGAAGCTATGCAGAAACATTGCTCACTAATCATACAAATTTTGCCCACAACCACTGCGTTCGTTTCTGGTATGTCGTCTCTTTCGTATGTAAACACATTTTACAAGCGCCAAGGATCTGTCACATAACCCTCGTAGCTACATGTGTAAATTTCTATATATATTGACTTATGAATGATTGATGTTATCGAAAAAAGAAAATTGTGTCAATCAAAACCATTATCCTTTTTACCAACGAACATGAAAGCACTCGAACAACCCACATCGAGTAAACGTAAATTTCAAGCACTCGCAATAAGAATAAGGGGTGAGTCTTTTTGCCTGCCGGTATAGAAAATATCTTAGGGAATGTAAATCAAATATATTTCGAAAATACAATGTTCATTTACTTAGATTGCTCCCTCCATAAATGTAAATTTGTGAATGTATTACAGCACTTGCATATGCTTTTGTTCTATTTTTTTTTTAAATTGATGTCTTATTCATACTTAGTGTGACAATTGACAGATTGTACAATTGGGTTATACTCGTACGTAGTAAAATATGAATTGCGTGTCTTTGTTCTTATAAAAAACGATTTATCCGAAATTTTTAGATTCGGGTTATGCTGTTGAGAGAAAGACTTACAATTTCTTTAAATTTTCAATTCAATTCAATTCAATTTTACAATGAAAATCACAGAGATTCAAGAGAGCTTAGAATATGACACATACAATGCTGTAACAAATTGTAGTCCTTGTTGTGGGGCGGGGGGAAACCATAGCGGAAGATGAAGAGATGATGGCGGTCAGAAGAAATGAGTATTGAAGGAACGGGAGTGCAAGGATATATTGAATGGTATAAGGATGAAGGTGAAGCTCTTTTAAAGGGCAAAGTTTAGTCTTCTTTGAAGAAGTCTTTATGTGCTAAGTCAGATTAGAGACAAATATATTACATTCTGACCGCGAATCCTTTGTATGTGTTCTACTAATAGAAAACATTTGAAAACACTTTGAGCTAATTTGAGGTTTCTAAAGGGAAACAGTCAGCCTGATCAAGTGAATATGGGCAGTGTTTTATGGCATTTGTTTACTATTTGCTCAGAAATTCATTCCAAATTATAGCCATGTGAGATGTTGCATTATCATAATGCAAAATCCGTGAGTTTTCCTTACACAAAACTGGCCTTTTTCTCACATAATAATTTTCATTTAAATTTTGACCTCCTAACAACAATTTTGGGAAAACAATCGGCATTGCCTCCATTTCGGATCAACGTAGATAAGACAGTCTTATCAAGTGAATATGAAGAGTGTTTGATGAGTCAGAAATTCATTCGAAATTATAGTTATGTGAGATGGCGCATTATCGTAATGTAAAATTCGTGAGTTTTCCTTACACAAATCGGGCCTTTTTCTTGTCTAATATTCTTCAATAACCTTTTGACCCTCTGAAAAAAATTTCGAGTGCATAGTACCACGATGATCAAAGAAAACAATCGTCATTACATTGACTTTCAATTAACGTAGACAAGATTTTCCTTTGGTTTCGTTTCACTTAGAAGGCTCCATTTCGAAGCTTCTTGATCAGTTTACATGCCGATCTCGTAAATCCATATGTCATCATCAGTTACTATGGGTTTTATGAATGTGGCCTCGAAATTTACCAGTTCTAGCACGTTTTCGGCGGTTGAATTTAAAAACAAAATGCAGGTCTGGCACAACTAATTGAATGGCAACGCATTTCGTACCCAAATTCGTAGGAAATGGTGCAAATTGATTCATGATCACACAGAAACTTAAATAACTACAGTTAAAGTCGTTGATGGTCGACCGGAGAGAGACAAATCTTCCACTACATCTCGACTGCTTTTAACTGCACTGTACCACTCATATGCACTCGTTTTTGATAAAGTCACAAAACTTTTGCAACAAAATGGTTTTTTTTCGAAATTTGCATTCATTGTGGAAATCACAAAACGCATATAAATTTACAAACTCCGCGTCAAATCTGTTTAAGCAAGCTTTTTAAATAATCAATTCTCTGTACCTTTTCGATAGAATATACTGACCAGCATGATACTCTTGGTCGCAATTTCTCAAACTGAAATGAAATTATTTGTTTGCATATGTGAGTCAACGCAACAATTACCAGATTTGGGCCTTTGGTTATCAGACATTCCATCTCTGACACAATCGAATAATAGCACTGACTTGCATATGCAAATGCACCAGGTACCGAATACCCGCCAAGGACAAGGTGGAAGAGAGAAAACACAAAACTTCTTTGCTGCCATGCTGTACCGGGTCATTCGTTTTTATTACACTGTGTAGCGCAACAAGTACTAGTGAATTTGAATACAAATTGTTGAAATAACCCTTAAGGAAATACTGAAAGAAAAAGTAAGCCAATTTCGTGTACTTCGTTATTGGGCTAAACATCCAAATTGTCGCTTGGTGCGAATTGTTTTTGGTGGCACGATCAGAGACGTCCACATGTGAGAGACCTATCCCTTGATTTGGAGCATTCCCTGCAGCATACGCACAGCAACTTGGAACGACGAGTGAGTGGCGTCTACATTATTATTATACTTTATGAATATTATCACTTTGTTAGCGTTAACATGGACCTAAAGACGTTTAAATCACTTTGGATTTTCTAGAGATATCCTGGTACTATCAACCGTCAATGGGAACCGTTATTTAGGGATATTGAAGGAGTTTTTTTTACCTAGAAATGCGATAAACATGTATACGTTTCAACAGTATTTGGCTCCTGCAAGATGGAGCCACTACACACATAGCCAGATCTTCTATGACGCAGCGCCAATGAAAATTCCCAAACAAATTAATATCCGAAAACTCTACTTTCCGCTGACCCACATTTTTTTATGGGGTTTCGTCAAGCAAGAGGTGTACAAAACGAAACGAAGGAATTTGACTAAATTGAATCAGTCTATTAAAACAATAATTGAGACGATCCCAACTTCAGCCCTTCAGGCCGTAATGAATAATTTTCTGATCAGGTGTCGCATATGCGAGAATGAACTTGGAGGTCATTTGTGGTCTAACATCATCAAAGCCAATTAGTTATATAAAATAAAATTGCATTTTCTATACAATAAATAATAAAAATTAGTCTAAATAAATTATTTCAATTTCTTATTGTAGTGCATTTGGTGCGCCACCCTGTATTTTATTATTTATACTGATAGTTAAAAAAAGAATTAGTCATAAAAGTGTTTTCATTTACAAAATCCAAAATTATTTTTCAGCTGATGTAATGGAATTTGTTCAAAATTTCTATTACTTCAATATGTATGAAAGTTATCGTATCAATCAACTGGATAAACAGATAATTTTTCAAGCAAACTGTGTGTGCCTTCCTGCGGTATAGTCAGACCCCTTTCAAATTTCCAGGACTACAAACAAAAGCAACGCCGAAATTTCGTCCACAAGGGCATATTTTATATATTGATTGAATCAATTCAATTTTGCCGACTTTAAATTTGCTTAAGACAGTGATTTTCTAGATGAATTTAAAAACCGAAATGCGAATAAACCCATAAATTTATTACGAGCTTCTCTTCGCAACCATTTTTATTACAATTCGTTTTCTTGATTTAAACTGACGCAACGAATGAAAATTTAATGCGAGTTATTAGATTTCATATCCATCAACATCTGCCTATTCTTGAGAAGCTAAAACATATTTTGTATTCATAATTTAACAAAAAAAAAAAAAAAGGAAAACGTTGTCTTATCCCGATATGTATGCATTGACAGCCGCTCATACATCAGCTTGAATAAAATAAATTCAATCAATAAATGCAAAAATATGAATAAAATATCTCACAAACAAAAAAAATTTACTTGAAACAGAACGTGGGAAGTTTAAAAAAAACTTCGAATATTACAACGAAGTATATAAATATTAAATAGATTTTCAAATTTCTTCAATACACAAAAAGTTTATTGGAATGAATTATTTGCATAACTTACTATGAATAATTGGCAATTGTTGACAACAAACTTGCTACGCAGGATGGTAACTGCGAGGATGGTTATGTAAGTATTGAGAATTACCAGGTGCAATCATAATAAAGTTATTGAATTCATGTATATCAATAAATGTAGCGCGTATGCAGCGCTTTGTGTCCTTAATGAATTTAGGTTTACTCAATTTTGGGGAGGTCAATACTATTTTTAAGTGAGCTAAAGGAATTTCGATGTCGTCATCAACATTTACCTATATATTATGAACTCCGCTACACTCCTGCTTATTACCTTCATCAAAGCATACTTTTTATTTAACGACAACTATGAAGCGATCGAAGAGGTCCTGAATATGGTTTGGTTTATCAAACTACTCAACGTCATCGACAATTGAATTAACGTCTGAAGAAATCTCTGCCAAATAAACTTTATTTTCAATAGTTCCAAATATACAGGGTGGCGCACGAATCGTGCTACTGTCAACTGTCAATGTAGACCGCCGAAGACTGCGCCGAAAACGTAACCGTTTTAAAAACATTTGGCTCCAGCAATATCGAGCAACTGCATACATAGCCAGACCGGTAATGGCGAGCTCCAACGAAAATTCCACGTTCCACTGGCCGCCAAGGTCAATCAATAAATTGCGGTTATTTACATGAGTCTCGCCGTAAGGCCTTACTCATGGTGTGCCATCATGGACTGTTTTCCCTTTTTCGTTTCCTTTGTATCTTTCTTTTCTTTTTTGCGCCCCTTTGGGGTACTCAAACTAATCCCGAAAGGATTAATCGAAGTACCTTTGAGATAAGAAGCAAGTCCCCTTGGAAAATATCCTCAGGGCTTGCTTCCTTTCTCAGCCAAAGTGCCTTTGAAGTCACTGGTATTAAGTGAGCTTCATTCTGGTTAGGAGTGAGGCCTATATAGACACCTCAGATAGACGAAGAACCGTGTTTTTCAAGTTCCCGCATTACCTTTAGCAGACCCTGAAGCAACGCAAAATCACTGAAAGCACATGTTCGGGCAACCACAGCCAGCAAGATGCTCCCACAAGGGGTCCAACGTCACGACTAGGCAAGAACAAAATGTTCCTGGGGCCCCTGATCTCCTGCTCCTGCTCTGAGGGATTCTGCTCTTTCGTTAACGACTGTAAAATATTAGGTAACAGAGTTTAAACAAGTCCGTACGAGCTGCCAAGACGAACACCGCAGTTTTCTGCCCACGGATTAAAACACAGTTAAGAAAATCCACAAAATGGTATTGGATGATTGTCGACTGAAAGTGCGTAAGCTGGCTGAAACGATAGGCATTTCAAAAAGTGCCATATCTCGTACATTGACGGAAGATTTGAAGATGAGAAAGCTGTGCAAAAGATGGGTGCCGCGCTTGCTTCCAATAGAACAAAAACAGCGTCATGAAGACGTTTCACAGCAATAACGCCGAATTTGAGCGTCGATTCATAACCATGGAACAGAATGGGTCCACCACTTTACACCTGACACAAAGGTATACTACCAGTGGAATGGGAGAATCGTGTCATGGCTGAAACGATAGGCATTTCAAAAAGTGATATATCTCGTACATTGACGGAAGATTTGAAGATGAGAAAGCTGTGCGCAGGATGGGTGCCGCGCTTACTTTCAATAGAACAAAAACAGCGTTGTGAAGATGTTTCACCGCAATAAAGCCGAATTTGAGCGTTGATTCATAACCATGGATGAGACACGTGAGTCAAAGGAATAGTATCAGTGGAAGAGAGAATCGTGTCGAAAGAAGGTGAAGACATTTCCATCTGTTGGCGAGGTCATGGCGTCTCTTTTTGGGATGCGCATGAGATTATTTTTATTAATTATCTTCAGAAATGGAAAACCATTACGTTTGTTACAGCCTTTGGGTGATGAAATTGTGGAAAATAGGCCGCACTTGGCGAAAAGAAAGTGTTGTTTTACCAAGACAATGCTCCAATTCACACATCCAATATTGCGATGGTCAAAATTAACGAATTAAAGTTCTAATGGCTAAATTTTCCAGATTTAGCTCCGTCAGACTATTTTCTATTCCCAAACTTGAAAAAATGACTCGGCGGCAAAAGATTTTCCAACAATGAACAGGTGGAATCTGCGGTTGATGGCTGTTTTAAGGAGTTTGACAGTTCTTGCTATAAACAGGGCATAGAAGGTATTGAATATCGCTGGAAAAGGTGTATCGAGCTAATAGGAGATTATGTTGAGAAATAAAGAAACTTTTCCCAACTTTTTAGCGTCTCCTTTGTTAGGTCAGTTAGTTTTGGGACCGCCCTCGTAATATCACAGAATCTATAGCTACTCGAAGAAAACAAAAGATATTTTTAAAATCCCTGTGTCCAAATCGCCAAAAATCCATTGACAATGTCATTTGACCACACAAAATATAAGGATTTTTTTTCTTCAGCTGGCCAGTGTACCCCAATCCACATCCTGGTATCGATAGCGCTAACATATACCATCATTTAATGTATTCTGGAGAGTTTAACCACCACAATGAAAATGTGTCAGTGGCAGCAGCAAATGCAGTCATCATTTTGTCGATTAAGCTATCATAAACTTCTTCCGAGAAATCGTGTGTAACATAAAACAGTAAAAATGCTCCAAAATGTAGCCACAATAGTTCATTGTATCAGTAACATAGCATGACATTCGTTGAGAGCAAAACAACATAAACAATCTTCCGAAGCACAAAACAAAAAGGATTGTCAGAGCAGGCAATTGTACTGAATCATACGAGATTTGTATCTGCGTCGTCAACACCATCATCAACATCATCATAGTCCTGCCCAGCGGTATCATATTTTAGCTGTAAGAGAAAAATGATTGCAAAATTCGAAAATCAAAAGAAAATACCTTTCATAGACACAAACACACACTTTAACTCACACACTCATACACAAAGTATTTCACAAACATATACTGTACGCTGAGAAAAGCACCCTCACGCATTTACTATAAAACATATGTAGTCGCATTTACCAACGCACCGAGACATGTCTCGAATGGACTACTTCTGCCGTTGTGTTCTTTTTCACAACCCTGCAGTATGAATTAAAGTGCAGGGTTATCCATTTAGTGGTTGTAAAACCAGCCAGTCTAGCAAGGCTGTCAACTGTTAAGTACCTGTAATCTGAAGTGTTATTTAGTTAGTGAAAGATTTGCCATTTACGAGTATCGAACAACCCAAGAAAGCTTAAAAATAGTTAAAACTTACTACAAAAGTGGTGACTAAAACGTGAGTACTTTTCGTCCATTACGGGGTGATTATGGTCGTTATAGTCGACCTATTGTGCAAAGAATTGGCAAGGTTATAAAGAAATTTGAAGACACTGGAAGCGTTACAGATGTGATCAGGGCTGTGCATCATCGCAATGTACACACGTCGAAAATATCGCTTCTGTTAGTGAAAGTGTAGCGGATAATCCGAATTTCAATTCAGTGCGATATGGCCGTATAATAACCGAATTTTTTTTGCTTGCAATTGAAAGTGATCAACTAGACTACATGTGGTTTCAACAAGACGGTGCCACGAGCCACACAACACTACCGATTTTGACTTTATTGCATGAAAAGTTTCCGGAAATCATAATTTTACGGTTTGTCGACGTCGATTGGTCATTAAGATCATGCGATTTCACGCCGTTTGACTTTTTTGTGGGGCTACGTCAAAGACTGTGTTTGCGCGGATTATCACCATATGTTGCAGCATTTGAAAATCAACATTCGGCAAGCTATCGCCGAAATACTGTGCGAAAAAGTGGTCGAAAACTGCCTCAACAAAGTCCACTGCTGCAACCAAACCAGACATTGTATTTCGTACATAATGGCAAGGTTCAGGCATTATAATAAAATAAATAAAAGTTTCATCGAAATCATAGCTTCATATGCGTTTTATTTAACTTTACTTTTGAAACCGAAAATTGGATAGCCCGCTAATTTCTTCATGACCAACAAAAGTATAGACCGTAAAAAGAAAATTTATGGCATTCTCACACAATGGATTCGTTGCTTGGACGATGAAAATGTTGATGATGCGGTTGCTGTTGCTGTTTTGCTCAAGTGAGTGCTGGTGGTGGTGATGCTTTCTGTTCGAGTGTGGTTAGATGATAAAAGCAATCAAAGGATTGCTTTGTTTCCGCTACGACAGAGATATGCTTTCTCTTTCGCATATCATGTAAACTGTAGTCGTAAATGCCATCATAAATTCCCTAACGTGGATTTTTATCATGCATTGTTATTCTGCATTGTTAATAAATTGTCCGAAATCGGTAATACAGTGATTTCTAGAGATTTTTTGATGAAGTAAAAACAATTTTTTTAAGCTTGATTTACCTCTCCCGTCCTTCAATATTATGCCTCCATAAATATATTATAAGTTACGTTATATCTAGCATATTTTGATACATCAGAGATAGGTTTCCATAAAATAACACTTTATCTCGGAATATATTCAAAAGTCTTTCTAAGCCCACCCACAAGATGATATAATCGAATCGATCATTGAACATAAGCCGTATTTAGAAAAACATTCCAAGAGCTTAGTTCTTCCTCATTCTTTATTCCTAGAGGAATGTTGGGCTTCTGTGTTTTTCTTTCACAACCCCGATAAATTACAATGTTCATTTCATTTAACATGTGTGCCATCTACACTACATATACAATACATGAACCAATTTACATCAAAGGAGGATTTAGACACGGCGACAACCTATCGTGGGACCTCTTCGAGGTACTTCTCAAGATGATTATGAGGAAAACTGCAGTTAACACGGACGATATGTAGGCATTATTGGCAGAAAGCCGCGTGATGTTACATCTGTCTTCTCTAGCATCGAGAAGAAATGAGCAAAGATGTGTCTGATGATAAACGAGCACAAAACAAAGTTATTTTCTTAAATGTACAAAAAGTCTACCATTTTCAACGGCTCTATGAGCCATTTTAAACCAACCGAGAATTTGGACAGAACGACAGCCTATCGTATGACTTCTTCAACATGCTTCTGGAGATGATTATGAGGAAAGCTTCAGCTAACACCAACGGTATCATCTTTAACAAAAGCCATATACTAGTTGCGCATACCGGTGATATAGACATTATTGACAGAAAACTGTGTGATGTTACTGCAATCTTCTCTAACATCGAGACAGAAATCAGCAAATATGTATTAGGTGGAGAATGAGATCAAAACAAAGTTATTTACTTGGATAAACAAAAAAAATCCACCCTTTTGAGAAGTTGTGTGAACTTTGACAAATATTTGTGGTGAACGTTGACAAATATTTTTGTGGAGTGGTAGTTGATTCCAAATTCATCGGCTTCCCTGTGAATAAAACTAATGGAATTAGTATGGAAATGTCGGAGAATGCTGGTTTATGACACAAGCGTTTGAATTAGTGTTGGGACTCTTCGAGAGACAAGTACATCGTAAAATATACGGATCCATCTATCCTTGTTAATGGACATTATTGGCGTCGCATGAACTATCGGAGGCAAAAAAAAAAAAAAAATAGGGCTCCCACAAAAAAAAAAAAAAAATACTGAAGCTGAAACTAGCAGTGTACTCGTACTACGCCTCAGTAGCGCATATTTAAGAAATAGCATATTAACAATAGAGAAAGGGGGCGTAAACGGCACAGCTCCGGGCCGCCAAACAACGGAATCTGAAATCATTAATGTGAAATTATTAATAATTGGAAGTCCTCTCATCGCACATGATGAAATTTTCAACTATCAAATTCGCACAAAAACTAAATAATTGAACCATCTACTATATCTTAAGGAAGGAACTGAAAATTACCAAACTTAACAAACACATTCCTCTTGCGACCTCTTCGCAATTGTACACAAACTATGCCATTATCTAGACTAAAGGATTCCAGTGAGAATAAATTAAACTTTGTTCTCCGAAATTGGAATTTCTAGGAACTTATTAGACTAAAGGATTCCAGTTAGAATTAAAAATTAAAATTAAACTTTGTTGTCAGAAATTTGAATTTCCAGGAACTTAACCGAATGTGGCAAAACAAATTAGCGCCCCCTTGATTAAACACTTGTTAGTCAGGATTTATCCTCTACTAGCGGAAAATGAATTGCAGAGAAATTTATATTTTGATTTCAAGTTTATTTAAAATGTACAACAGACCGTTCGAAGTTGCCTCTTACTTCATTAGTTTGCTTATATCGATATTGTATAGGGTTATCCATTTTTTGGTTTCCAAAATAAAGTTAAATAAAATGCACATAATGCTATGATTTCGACGAAATTTTTATTTCATTATAATGCTTGGACCTTGACATTATGTACGAGGTGCAATGCCACTTAAATGACCGCTCCTGGATTGATTGTAGCAGTGGATCCTTTTAAGGTTCCTCCAGCGTCATTTTCGAAAAAATACGACCCAATGACACCTCCCGACCATAATGCGCACCAAACAGTCGTAACCACCTAGCGAGAAATGAGCCTTATCGTTGAAAACATTTTGTTCGATTGAAAACCCACTTTTGGATCGACACTTTTATAGTAAGTTTGCACTATTTTTACGCATTCTTGGCTTGTTAAACGGTCCATATTCGTAAATGGCAAATATTTCACTGAACAAATAATGCTTCAGATGCCAGATATTTAACAGCTGACAGATTTGCCAGACCGGTGGTCTTCTAATGCTTTGCTTTGTAGGGACTTAGAGTGTTTAATACTGTCTAGCGACTGTGAATTAGAACTGAAACACCATGTATTAACAGCTTTGTTGTTGTATCTTATTTCCTATTGGAATTGGAAGAATATCTCAGAAACAAAATATTTCCAAATCCTTTCAATTTTTAAAATCCGATCATATTTATAAGGACAAGGGTCGCACCATGATAGGCTATCTACCTAGGCTATTAGCAATTCCATCAAGTAGATCCAGTTTGTTGAAATAATTGAGATAAGTCAAATATAATAAAGAACACAATTTCTTGGTGAATCATGCATTCAGCACAAATTATAGTTTTTTTCACTTCTAACATACAGCTCCAACGAATTCTTAGCCAACTTTTACTCGAAATTTATCAACATAAAGTTAATGTATTTATTAATTTATTGACTTAAATAACCATTTCTAACATTTTTGTAATTTTTCGTTGTTTTTCTTGAAAATGTGAAACCGGACACTGAATTAATTTATGTTTAATGCATTCAACATTAATGCCATATTCCACGACTGAGTTATACAAGCATTTGGCCCAACATAAAAGGCCGAAACTGCATATTTTGCGACTGAAACTTTCAAACCGTGATGTGATGCATTTTATGTGTGTGCATTGAGGCTCTTTCTAGACTAGTGCTTATCTGCTAGAATATTAATTCATTTAGTGCTTTTATTGAAAATGTTTCTGTTGAAAATAATTGATTAAAGAAATACTTATACATACTACCGGAAAACATATTCGTATTCTAATTTTGGTCCTATCTTCGATGATTTTTATTTGAAATTGTCCCAAAATAACAGATTCTTTCTTGCAAAACTAGAACGTAGTTTGTTTTTTCGGACTACTTTCGCAATATATTATTTCAGGTTCGCATTTTATATAGAATTTTAAAATATACAATTGACTTTTTACATTGGTTTGTTTTGATTCATAGCAAAATATGAATGCTTCTTTTTCACACTTAATGAAAAATATATGTAGAAAAATTATTTCATACAATGAATTCTGGAACTACTTCTAATGCACTGATTACATGGAAGACCTAATAGAACGGAGATAGATACATTAATACAGAATTTATTCTAGATCGAATATTGCTGGGATTTGATTCCGAAAAACTTTGCTGGGAATATTAATGCGGCGCTATATCGACGCAACAGCGTTTCAGCAAAAAAGTGCATACAAAGAAATGAATATATTCATCACAACTTGTGTAAGGGAAGAGATTAAAGACTGCGTAAACACCAAAAAAAATTAAGATAGCGTTGTCATAGGAAAAAAGAATTATTTTATGATTCCTTTTCCCTTTATATCATGACTGACTGGGTTGTAATGAAAATTCAGATGAAAGTTTCAATATTCGGAGAATTGATTTTTTTTTATTTTATTAAGTTTATCGTGATTTTATTTATATTAAAAGTCAGTTTCTTAAAAAAAACAATCCGCAATCCCCTACGAATTTGGTACTTTCTATAAAAAATTTAAATTCTCTTAAATTCTCAACACACGCAACATTTTTTTCTTAATCTTTAGCAAATTTCAAGGGTTGAAACCACAGTGGCCATATATCAGTTTTATCTTCTTTGGCACTTATCATCCTCTGCAATTTTTCCACTTCTTCAAAAGAAATTTACGAATGAAAGTTTTTTTTTGTAAGGAATTTAATGGGCTTTTGCTTTAATGTTACTCATAGTAATTGAATCGTCAAAAACTAGTAGCTGGTTAAGTAGTTTCTTCATCGTCTTGTAAAACTACGAATTTTTTTCTTACACATTTAATGGAGATAAGAGATTTATAACACAGTGTATGTGGTTCACATTACAGTGTATACCACTATATAGGTAGAAGTTTCACTAGATAAAATTGTAAGGGGGAAAAGGTTTGTCTAGTATAGAAGGGTCAACTGGCATTGCTACGTATTTCTGGTACACGACAGCCATTTCAATAATGTCTTAGATTTGTTACTTTTACCACGAACATACTAAGAGGTGGAACCAGAAAAAAATGAACCAAAGTAGATATACAACTTGGATATAGCCTGATCGGGACATGACAAACCAGATGAGTTATGTGGCAATAGTAGGGCAGTACCCTTTTAATGTCGTGGGCAAGTGAGCGACAAAGTATTAAAGTACACACGAATGAAGTAGTCATGAAATTGAGCAAAGCGGCAGCCTACACGGGAAAACTATCTTATTTGATAGTACAAATGGATGTTAATTGAAAACTTTAAAACTATATTTTGAAACTAAAATTGATTTTTTATGTCTCAGAAATGAAATAATCAAAAACATTCATCATTTACAAGTTTTTCTGGAAAGTTTAAAATTGATATTTTTTTATACTGCGGCAAAAGAGTGAGATTTGCAACGTTACAATTGTTTTTTTTATTACCCACCACCATAGGGTGGGGAGTAAATTAAGTTTTTCATTTCGTTTGTAACGACTAGAAATAACCTTGTGGTACCCATGATAAAATTTGATCCGCTTGAGCTGAAAGTTAAAAATTTGCATAAAAGTAACGCTGTGCTTAAAAATTGTATTGTTTTTTTAACACTTAAAGCTTTTTTTTCAATCCGTAAATCTGTAAATCTGTTTATGCCATCTGACTCCATTTCGAGTCGATGGAAGAGAATCTAAAGACCATACAAGAAAGTGATCAGCGACAGATGATCGGAGGAAAAACGTTGAGATAAGTGTATAGCATCCCGGGAAATATCTTTATATGACATAATTCATAAAAGGCATTATAAAATTAATGAAATTTATCGGAATGTAGCTGACCCGGCAAACGTTGCTTTGCCTTCAAAATGCAATTTACAAAATAATGGTATGTTTGTCGCCTACCATTATTTGATTCAATGTTAATGTGGTAAAAAAATTAATTGCAAAAATCTCATCTCCAACGCCATCTATCGCTTCAAATAAAACCTTTTAAACCTTTCGGAATACTCTACCACTAATTATTGAATTATTGAATGCGGTGCCAATAGTCCCGAACAACCACCATCGAAAAAGTCTAGGCAATATTTATTAAAATAAATAAAAATAAATAAATAAAATAAAAATAAATAAATAAAATAAAAATAAAAAATTATAAAAATAAAAAATTATAAAAATGTTTACTTTATTTTTTTAGTAGTTTATGGCCAGAAGTCTGGAGTTATTGGGGAAAATTTATAAAAAACGCGATAAATGACACTTTTTTGAATAAAAACAAATATCAATATTCTTGTCAAAATGGGATACCTTCACTTAATTGTAAATAAAAGCAGAACGCGTTAATCGATTTCTATGATCTATGTCGCATTTTGTTTATAGGTTATGTGGCCTTACGTAAAAGTTATAAGACTTGACACTTTTTTCCGTTTGGGATTAATATGATTAAAAAAAAAAAAAAAATTTTGACAAAATTTTCTTCATAAATTTATTTATAATTGCAAAAATGTTGCTTTGGTAGAGAAACAGTATATGAATGGATTAAAGGAAATGTAATTCTTAATTTTTCTCAATTTGTTTCAGCAAAATCGAACTAGTTGTTCTCGAGTTATGTCAAACTACGTTTTTGCCAAAGTTTTACAACTAAGCGAAAAAACATCAAGATAAGGAAAAAATGTAAAAGGTCATAAAAAAACTGACACATATGAACGCGAAACCCTTTGAGGATTTTACTATACTGACCTAGTACCATCACCCTAACTTGGAATTTCTCACCCCCCAGATTGGCAGTTGTACTGTGTAATTTAAGACCAAAATGAGCCAAATCGGTCCAACCGTTCTCGAGCTTTAGCGAGACTAACGCACAGCAATTGATTTTTATATATATAGATATATATATATATATAAGAAATATAAGATAGAATATATATATATATATATATATTTTTTTTTTTTTAACATGCGCTCCAGGTTACGAGCACACACAGTGCAATTTTTAGAAAATTGAACTGCGTTCTTTTTTTTAATTACATTGAAGTTTGGTCGTTACCTTTCTTTTACCTTTCTTTTGGATAACCATCTGTGTGGTGTTATTTGGTGCTATCAGCATCACTAAAACGTTGTCTGACACACAAACATTTCGTTCATATGTAAATGTCGTAGTTGATTAAGAAGAATTAAGAAAAATTTTTTAAGCAACAACACAGTTGCGACTGAATTCCATTTTAATAACTTTTTCTAACTGCGGCGTAATTTCATGTGGTTGCTACAGCAATGTCAAGTTAGCAACACTTCAAGCCCCTACCCCAATATACGGTGATTTGCAAGGAAGGTACTACGAGGAGCGTGAGTATTTCGATGATTTTCCTCAAGTTTTACAGAGAATTACAAAACAATAGACTGCTGCAGCCTGCTAATTAGAAATTACAGAGAAAAGATTGAGTTTCGCAAAATCAATCAATTTGTATGGAAGGCTCCAGGAGAGGTGAAACAATGCAGCCATTTTCAGTGTCAGACAGTATTTTGGCCAACATCTACACCTCGTATATTCAATTTGACTAAATTTAATGGAAGGATTCAACTTCTAACTTTTGCCTTAGCAACATCAATTCTAAGTATTGTTCGTTTGTTTTAAGCACCCTGGAATGCGGTGGTATTTCAATTTGTAATTCTGCGACGTTATATAACGGGTCGTTAGAGAAACGTTAGAAACTTGACTTGTGTGTTATGGACTGGTGAGGTTATGTTACATAAAACTTTTTAAAATTTAAATGAAAATTCTTCATAAATTTTGATTAATTTAATTGGCTTAATTAATTGGCTTTCTCAAGAAAGTAACCCTAAGCCCGAAAAAAAAAATCTGGTGCAACTTAATGTCTGTTTAATGTTGTATGTCTTTAAAACTGTTCGTTATAGTCCATAATCCCGGCTATGGTCTTGAAAATATTAATCAGTTTTAATGAGTTTCATAAAGATTTCTGGCAGTTATCGTATCTGTCAGCCTACCGGACTGACGAACATGGCTGGATCGACCAAAAAGCTATGAAACACATTTGATAAAAAGATACTTCAATCGGTCATATAACCTTTCACTCTTTCGGATGAAGGTATACACGAGGGCGGTCCCAAAACTAAAACGTATAGATGGTGATAGTAGTTTGAAGCAAATTATTTTAGTGAAAAGTGGCAACCTTGTAAAACATATGTTTTAAGTTGTATTTATATCTGAGCCATCGAAAGTAAACGATCTCAGTGAATTTGTAAACATGTACAAAATAGGTCACCGTTATGTAATTCAATATTTTCTTTTGAAAGGTCTCAGTCTCAGCTAAAGCAGAGCTAGATTCTACTCTGGGGCTGTCTGATCCTTCATTTACGACTATAAAATATTGGATGACAGTGTTTAAACGAGGCCGTACGAGCTTCCAAGACGAACACCGTAATGGTTGACCAATAGAGTTGTCCACGCCAGACATAAGGAAGTCCACAAAATTGTATTGGTTGATTGTCGGCTGAAGGTGCGTGGGCTGGTTTAAATAACAGGCATTTTAAAAATTGCTATGCATCGCATATTGACCGAAGATTTGAAGATGAGAAAGCTGTGATGGGTGCCGCGCTTGCTCTCAATAAAGCGAAAACATCGTCGTAAAAATGTTTCAGTAGAGTATTTGGCGATGATTTACCGCAATAAAATCGAATTTTTGCATTGATTTTTAACTATGAATGAGACATGTGTCCACCACTTCACATTAAAGACGAAGGAACTGTCAAAGCAGTGGACTGGAATGGGAAAATCAGGGCAACGAAGGCGAAGACGGTTCCATATGCAGGCAAGGTCACGACGTCCGCTTTTTTAGGATGCGCATGAGATTATTTTTATTGATCATCTTCAGAGAGGAGAAACGGCATTCATGGCAAACATTATGTTAATTTATTGTAGCTTTTGATGATTGATGAAATTATGGGAAAATGACCCCATTTGGTGAAAAAGAAAGTGTTGTTGCATCAAGACGATGCTCCAGTTCAATCATCCACTATTATGAAAAATTAAAAAAATAATAATGAATTGGCGAAAACGAATGCTCCAGTTCAATCATCCACTATTGCGATGGCCAAAATTCATGAATTAAAGTTCGAATTGCGTCATCACGTATTTTATTAGCCAGATTTAGTTGCCTCGGAATATTTTCTATTTTCAAACTTGAAAAAAACGGCTCGGTATTAAAGGATTTGTCAACAATGAAGTGGTGGAATCTGCGGTTGATGGCTATTTTATGAAGTTTGACAGTTCTTACTCTAAAGAGGATATAGAAGCTATTGAATATCGCTGAAAAAAGTGTATCGAGCTAAAAGGAGATTATTTTGAAAAATTAAGAAAATTTTTCCCAACATTTTTGTGGCTTCTTTGTTAGGTCGGCTAGTTTTGGGACCGTCTTAGTAATAACTGGTTATTCGAAAATGGAATTTCCGGCAAAACCACCAAATGGTTTCGTACAAAGGGATCGTTTTTCAATCTTGATTTTCAGTGTCCTAGTTTTGATTGTTTCATATGTATATCTAATATTCCCCGCACTTTATATGTTTTTCTCTCTCAGTAGCTGCTAACTATACAACGTTGTATGTTATACCGTGAATTAATGTACAGATATTGCTAGAAATAAAATCTTCATATCTTGCAGTCACGCTTCTTAGCCCAGTCTATTCGTGCAGACGAACATGTGTCTCTTCTATTTGTCTGTACATGTCTGGTATCTATCAATTTTACAATTTCTTATCGTTTGTAATAGAATCAGTGATGTTAGTGGACAAATAAGATTTTATCTTGGTGTTTGTTCGTTTGTGCTACATCTTCGCACAGATTCGCATTTATATGTCATTGTTGGTGGCCAAATTAGTGTGTCCCCTCTTTTTTTTTTTTGTTTTTTTGTTTGCTCTTTATTACGTCTGTTTTTCGTTAATGTTGTTTTCATGACCAATGTTGTTGTCACTGATGTCATTGTCTCTGTTGTTGGTGGGAGATTTATTTGTATTTTATTTGGAAAATTGCATTCATTTGTACTTTGTGTCCTCTTTAGCAATTTACAATGTCTCCTCCATCTCTCCCTATACCTCTGCCTCACCCCTCCCTCCGACTGTCGACGTTTCTCGACGTAATGCTTTCAAAAATATTTAGTCAACAAAAGGACGAAAGTTGCTGCTTCACCCCTACAAGTTGCCACATTCCCAAGTAGGAATGTCTCATTTTCTGAGTGTTTGCCATAATTGATATGGGATGACGTTTCAGTGGGCAACATTTAATTGATCTTTGAAATTTATATTAATTTCAACGAAATTCGATATCATCATCAATTTCGAGATTGCGCTGGCAGTGCTCGACCATTTGTCTTAATGGAAAGTGGAAAGAACAACAAATCATGACATCTTACTTTAAGGCTTAAAAACGTAACAGGTAGATTGTATTACCTTTTAGATTGTAATACGCCTAGAAGGAGAACTGCGTACATTAACAATGAACAAACAAAGAAAGCAAAGACAGATACTCTTATATAGCCACAAGCAACATGATTGTGTAACACAGAAGCATTAATTATACTAAACACGTGGACAGGTAAACAACGGTTTTATAGATTTAGGCAATTGAAATATTTTAATAAGGTTAGTAGCCAGCTCTGGTTTATACTAAATCATAATGTGAACAAGAAAATACAAATTTATGAATTTTGGCCCGATATTACACAAGTCGTAGGTCACCGATTTAAATTCGGCTCGAAGGACCAAATGAAAACGTCAACAAATTTTGATAATTTCCCCGACAGCAACAATGTCAACATTTCTCTCAAAAGTTGTTTATCAAATAAATGAATAAAAACATCTAGGTTTCCAAACCAGAAACGTCTTCTTTATTTAGAAGTTGATTAATAGAAACGTGGTAGGATCTTACAGTACGAACTTTATTACAACTAAGACCGATAACAAGTAAACTATTCCTTTAAGAGAGAGAGAGAAAGAGAGAGAATAGGAAAAGCAAAGGAAAGCATTTAAGACGCTGTATTAACATTTTTTGAACTAGAGAACATCACATATACATAACTTGGAAGATTACGTCACTGCATTGGCGAAATTGGAGCCTTTTAAATGAAATTATGTAAAAGGAAGAATAGGACTATCACATATGCTGAATGCCCTCGAGGCGAATTTATTCTGGTATTAACAGACAGTTTTTTGTTCTAATATTTTGCGGCAGTCAATGTGAAGATACTGGCGAGATAGGCACAAATTATAAACACTCCATCATGGATTTCCATCTACAGTGTAGTGGGTAGGTTATTTTTCCGAGGGAAGGCATGTTTGCTAAAACGTCTTCTTCTCATATAAAATATATCGGCTTAGTTCGGTTTAACAAATATACATTATTAAAACATATTTTATTGGTTATTTCAGTAAATAAGCCTACTATTCCAGCACTTCTATTAACAAATATATGAATCGGGGTGGTTCCTTTTCGTTTTTGTAAACTTGTACCTTGTATTGCTTTCAATTAATGAATAAAGCGGCATTCATTATGATGGCAATGCTTTCGTTGGACATTCGCAATGTTAAAAACAAATTTGTTCGAAACCTTTCGAAGAAAATGCTGATCAGTTTTTCGTTCACATTTTTCCAAATACAATAGTGCTGCTCCAATTCCACAAAATATTTAGCTTTATAACAACTTTGCAAATATGGGAATTAAAGTTTCACTAGCTGCCATAGTGCATAGCACTTTAAAACTTACTTCTATTCCATTACCTGATTAATTAAAGTAAAATTATATGTACTCGTTTCAGTTCATTTGCGGAAATATAGAAAATATTTTAATACGTTGTCCGGATAATATTATTATTTTTGAAACAAATTTGGGTTTGAGTTTTCGTTAACAATTCTAAGTCTGAAAATGAGAACTAGGTTGGGCTTTTTTCGAGAGTCGTTTCCGGACTTTGAATTGTCGCAAAAGCCTATGAAAATTCTTAAAACTTGGCACAGAATAACATTTTACCAGGACGTAGATGTTAATTGCAAAGAAGCTGAATAGTCCAGCCCCTTGTGGCACTTCCCACATTGATTGATTTTTCGAAATTCAGTTTTCTTCCTGTAACTCTCCATCCGTAACCTACAGCAACTCAAATGTTCGTTCCTTGCATTATTTTATAAATCCTACTTAAATTTGAAAAAATCGACCTATAAATAGGTGATCGATTTTACCAAAATATTCTCAGGTTCACATCTTTTTATGTAGTTGCACTAATTAAAGTCAAATTTGGTACACATTCAGCATTTGGTATGATAATGTGATAAGGATGAAAACGGAGCATGTGGCTACACCCATTCTGGTACCTCTAACACAGATTTAACAATTTTTCGGAATTCAATTAATCCTCTATGATTTCCGACTAGTAAACTATACAAAACTAGATTTTGTCTATTGAATTGCTTTGTAATTTCCTATGAAACTGGAGAAAATGGATGAAGCAAATGTGCCACTTCGGGTACTTTCCTTACAAATGACCGATTCTTACTTCCATATCTTTCAATCTGTCCTACCAAACGTGGAACATATCTCGCTTCTCATAGACTAAGATTTAAGTACGAAAATGGCCAATATTGTTGAGCCCTTTCTGGTACATTTTATACAAATTTAAAAATTTTTCCAAATTCAATCATTCTTGTATGATTTCTAACTTGTAGTCTGTACTAATCTAAATTTGTAAACCATTACGTGACTTTGCAATTCTCCATAAAGCTGGGGGAAATCAATCAAATAACCACGCCCCTTCTAGTACCTGCCATACAAATGACCGTTTCAAACAACATATTCTGGTTTCCATATCTTTCAATTAGATGTACCAAACGAGGCCAAATTTGGCACACATCTTGCGTTTGGTGATCTAAACTCCAAGAACGAAACTGGGTGATGTTGTTACGCCGATTCTGGCACCTCCCATACAAACTGAGCGATTTGTCGAAATTTAATTTTCCGTTATAATAATACTAATTATTACTAATTTGTAGCCAGAAGTTAATTAAATTTTTGCCAATTATATCGCTTTATAATGCTGAGTAAGATGTGGAAAAATCTACCGAATAACTACATCCCCTCTGGTACCTCCAACAGAAATTACCATATTTAAATTATATATTCAACATTCGTATCTTACATTCTATTGCTCTGTATTCAATGTAATTGACCACGCATCAGGCATTTAGGTAGTTCTGCGCATACAAATTAGTCCAAAAATCGATGGTCCCTCTAGTTTTCCCAAATGAAGAACTTTAGAAAGTTAAAATTTTGCTTATTTTATTGCCCTTAATTCAGAGTATTTTTATACCATCACCCGAAGGAATGAAAGTGTATATCGTACGGTTATTTACCACGCCCTTTGCGGTACTACCCACACCTCTGCAGCAACGCAAAAGGACATCGGTTGAAGGTACATATAAGTCATGTCGTTTTGCGCCTAATCGGTGGCTGATGATATATGTAAGTCACCTCACCTGACTGAAATTTCAGTACTGCTTAGTTTTCATTCTTTTTTTCAAAAAATACTTTTTTGTTCATCGAAGCCTTTTCAAGGATTACTTCCCCTGGCAAAATGCACTTGTAATAAAGTATTTTCCAATCCTCGAAAAGTTTCAAATAGCCGCCATCCAGTATGGAGCGCTCTGTGATTAATATTGAATATTCGCAATCGATTCAAAAACGGTTTCTTCGTAGGAGTTTTTTTGAGTTTAGAAATATTAAGCGAACACGATGGATGTGCGACGATTTTAGTTGAATTGTTGGATAAAACGCACGAAGAGCCAATGTGGTACTAAAACCAGGAGGTGTCCACCGGCAAATACAGCTCTTTTTGCGAATAGCTTCACGACAAAGACACTTTTCATTCAAATAATATTCCCTGTTGATAGTTTAGAAATTTATAATGCACAATACCACGACAGTCAAAGAAAACCATGAGCATAAACCTAATTTTTTAAAGACTTTGTTGCGACCTTTTCGGTCTTGCTTCATCTTTGGCACAGTATTTTTCCAATTGGTTGGTTGTTTCCAGTTCACAAGCATAAAACCCAGTCTGGTGTTCTGTAAAGATCAGTTTCATAACGTACTGGTAACCAAAAATCATCCACAGATTTTAACAAGACGCTCTTCTTCGCATACATTGTGTGTTTTTGATATCATTCTAATTTTGACGCGTCTGACGACCAAAATATCTTCTAAAACGGACTTAGTTGATTCGTCTGAAATGCCAATATCATCAGCAAGGTCGGTAGTTATGAATTGCCTGGTCTTCATAACCATATCCTGGATTCATTTGACGTGACTTTCTGCTGTAGGGTATGATGATTGTCTAGGACGATCTGTAAAGTAAAGATGAGTTTTATAATGCGCCGGTTGGCAAAAATCATCCACAGATTCTAACGAGTCGATTTTTTTGAACAAATTGTGTGTTTTTGATGTCATTCTAATTTTGACGCGTCTGACTACCAAAATATCTTCTAAAACGGGATTGATTGATTCGTTTGAAATGACAACATCATCAACAAGGTCGCTAGTTAAGAATTGGATTCGTTTGACGTGACTTTCAGCTGTAGAGATGATTGTCCACAACGACCTTTGTCTTCAACTCGCGCTAATTGCAATACGGTAAGAAATTTAAATAACTCCTTTTTTTAGTCAATTTAATTTTATAGAAAATTAAATTTTATTTTATATTACTAATTGGTTTTGAGGCTGATAGGCCGTAAATGACTTTCAATTGTTATTCACGCTTATTCGACACCTGGTCAGATAATTTTTCACTGCGGTCTGAAGGCTTGAAGTCCATTATTTAAATGGACTGCTTCAATTCAGCCAAATTACTTGGTTTCGTTTTGTACACCTCATTCTTGACAGAGCCCCATAGAAAAAAGTCTGGTGCAATCAGATCAGGTGACCTTGGGAGCCAGCGGAAAGTGGACTTTCTGGTCATTAATTTGTTTGCTGACTTTCGTTGGAGCTCAGCCATAACTGGTCTTACTATGTCTGCAGTTGCTTCATCATACTGAAACCAAATGCTGTTGAAGCAGATACTTGCTCGGTGAAGTTCTGGGTAAAAAAATAACTCCTTCAACATCTTTAAATAACGGCCTCCATTGACAGTTGACAGTAGTATAATTTGTACACCACCCTGTACTTGTAAAAATTTCTTTCCGACAAGATCTGTTCACCGAAGATCTTCTGCAACATTCTAAATGCTTCCGTATTCTAAATGATTTACTTTGTAAACAAAATTTAATGCAACTTTTTTGTTCAATAAAATCACATATTGGACAAAATGACGAAATCCACTTTTTGCGTCATACAAAAACCATCATGGCTGAAATGCTAATGAGCTTGTCGCAGTGCTACCAATTTATAAATAAGCATATTCCTGAAAATCCTGCTGACTGGTTTAAATTATATTTCTTTTATCGTTATCGGACTTAAATTTATCATAAAAAGGCGTTTTGTTCATATGTTCATAGGGTTCTGCCACCCCACATTCACCACACATTGCGCCATTCTAACATACATAAAGAACCTTCAGCAACTTCTTGCTTTATTTAAGACATAATCTTACTTACGAGTTGACCAAACTGACATTTATCTATAAATTGCTGTCCCTAAAT
Source organism: Philornis downsi (assembly GCA_019455685.1). Lineage (NCBI taxonomy): Eukaryota > Metazoa > Arthropoda > Insecta > Diptera > Muscidae > Philornis > Philornis downsi. The sequence goes on along the minus strand of JAHXMU010026312.1, from coordinate 1,077,159 downwards.
ATTTTAGTAGGCCGTTAACAATTCCATCTGCTGCCGACCAACTGACGCTTATCCTTTACTCTCCATATATGTAAGAATATAACAACATTTTCATTATTTTGCGGTACTTGATAAAATTTGCCATAAAATCCATGAAATCAATATTTTCACTTAGGTTGTCCTTCACAGCCACCCACCAAAATGGTTTTCAATTCACTTCGAGCATTAAAGTGAAAGTACTAAAAGAATATGAAACCCAAAAATGTTATACTAAACAGAATTTAATGCTTTAAGCAAGTGTGGCGGGCCTAACATTGCCACATCTACTGTGCATACTCACATAACATTGAAGTACATAAAATCGATAGCTTCATGTGTATGTGTGAACATAAGTACGACCACAAGACTGTAACATTATAATTTTGTAATGAATATGTCCTGTGTTAATTACTATAAAGCCCCAAGTGCAGGAAACTAAATAATTAAGCATCATCATTATCAAGATAATGATAATGGTCGATATTTTTGGATGCGATTCGTACATAGAATCAAGAGCGACATACGAATGAATAATCGACAATGATTTATATCGATATACGGTCATAAAAGCGTAATGGAATTTCAGTAACTAAGAGGATGATACTCTCTCTCTCTCTGTAGCCATCTCTGATTCCTGGAAGTCACAATGATACCCTTATGCGTGGGTGCTGGCTACCTAAACAAATATCAACAGATATTGGATATGTCCCGTTGAAATTATTTTGTGCAGCTTCTTATTAAGGCAATTTAATGCGTCATTTGTGCTACATACGCGTATTTAAGTTATAAACATGCTAGAGCAACAGTTAACTATAGTGGGCCCAACTAATTGAGAAAAAATAATAGGGCTAATAATACTTTCCAAATGATGTTATTACCATTATTATGACCTCATTAATAACCTCATCTGCTGTTGCCAAAGTAATGAGTTTTATATTACATTTTAATTATGTGCAGTTTTATTTGTACTAATACTGCAATTAACCCATTACAATATTTGCGTTACGTTGTGGAATGACGATGTCTGCGAGCACCGAAACCTTTAGGGGCTGGAAGCCAAAAAAGTATAATAAAATTAGAATTACTATTTCGTTATATTGCTGTCTTCGTGATTGGATCATATGTATGTGCAAAATGAGCTCGAAATATAATAATAATAAAATTAGAATTACTATTTCGGGATATTGTTTTCTTCTCGAATGAGTCATATATCAAAAATGCGTTCGATTTAATACTCATCGCCGCAGGATGGATGATGTCCTTATTTTGTCATTCCGTTCATAGCCATAAACATAAATACTCATCAGAAAATACAATATACATATATATCAACATATAATATATCAAACCCGCCGGTCTGGCAAGGCGGTCAGCTGTTAAATACCAGTCATCTGAAGCGTTATTTATTTAGTGAAAGGTATGCCATTTACGAATACGAAACGTTTAACAACAGAAGAACGCGTAAACATAGTTAAAACTTACTACAAAAATGGTGATTCAAACGTGGGATTTCAATCGAATAAAATTGCCTTCAGCAATGAAGCTCATTTATCACTCGGTGGTGACGTGAACAAGCAAAATTGTCGCATATGAGGCTAGGAGAACCCAAAAGTGATTATGAATAAACCATTGCATCCGGAAAAGGTGACTGGTTGGTGCGCAATATGGTCTGGAGGTGCCATTGGGCCGTATTTTTTTAAAACTATCTCAAAAGGATCGACTGCAGCAGCCAATCCAAAAGCGGTCATTTAAATGACATTGTATTTCGTACATAATGGCAAGGTCCAGCCCATGTACAGGCTTATCCATTTTTTTGGTTTCAAAAGTAAAGCTAAATAAAACACACATAAAGCTATGGTTTCGATGAGACTTTTATTTCATAAGAATATAAAAGCCCATAGCTTTATGTGTGTTTTATTTAGCTTTAGGTTTGAAACCAAAAAATGGATAAGCTTGTACATATAGACATGTCGACCCCGGCGTGTTCATCCGTCCCCATAACATAATGGTGGTCATTTGAGCTAGAAAATTGAAATTTGACATAAAAATTTCTCATAGACATAGACACGCTAAGTTCAAGATTGGATAAAACCGGCCAAGTAGGAAAAAGGCTTGCCCATATAAAGGGTGTCCCAACAAGAACGCAAGATTTAAATTTGGCGCCATTCGAAGTGTCATTGTTTGACATTTAAACAATTGTTATTGTTTGCTAGTAGAAAGTGCGAGGTTCGTAAAAATGGAGCGCTACAAGAATGAACAACGCATTCTCATTGTGAAATTGTTTTACCAAAATGGTGAAAGTTTTGCGGCTACAGTTCGCAAATTGCGTTTAAGTTGGGGTCACAATAATACCAAATAAATAATAATACCAAAAGAGTCAACTGTAAAGAGATTAATGAATACATTTGCCAAAACTGGGTCTGTTAGTGATGTAAAGACAACAAAGCGCCTTCGACCAGGTCGATCGACCGAAAATGTTGCAGCTGTACGTGATGATGTCGCTGAAACTCCATCCACCTCAATTCGACACTGAGCTCAGCAAATTGGTCTCTCCAAATCCACTATGCAACGAATTTTGACGAAAGATTTGCATCTTCATGCATACAAAGTTCAATTGACTCAGGAACTCAAGCCAGCTGACCACGGACAGCGAAGGGAGTTCGTTAATTGGGTATTGGAGAGACAACATGAAAATGCCGACTTTGCCGATAAAATTATCTTCAGTGACGAAGCCCATTTCCATCTTGATGGCTTCGTAATAGGCAGAATTGTCGCATTTGGGGTGAAGAAAATCCTCGAGTAATTCACGAGAAGCAAATGCGTCCTCAACGTGTCACTGTGTGGTGTGGATTTTGGGCTGGAGGAATCATTGGACCTTTTTTTATGAAATTGAGGCATGTCAAGCGCAAACAGTCAATAATGTTCGGTATCGTGAAATGATAACCAGTTTTCGTGCCTAGAATTGAAGAAATGCATGTGGAGGGCATGTGGTTTCAACAAAACGGTGCCATATGTCATACAGCCAGAGAAACAATTCAATTGCTGTATCAGTCATTTCCCGGTCGTGTTATTTCGCGTTTTGGAGACCAGAATTGGCCGCCTAGATCGTGCGATTTAACACTAACTGACTTTTTTCTTCTGGGTTTTTTGAAGTCGATAGTTTACACGAATAAGCCGACGACGACTCAAGTTTTAAAAGAGGAAATTGGACGCTGCTTTAATGAAATACCGCAGCATTTATGCAAAACGGTCATTGAAAATTTCATTAAAAGATCGCGTGTGTGCCAGCAAAGCCGCGGCGGCCATCTGCCCGATGTGTTGTTCCATACATAACCTCATTCTGTCTACTTTACGATATAATAAAGTTTCACGATTTTTTTTTAAATATCTGTGTTTTATTTAAAATTTATATCTTGTTGGGACACCCTTCTTACTACCCTCTGCTAGAAAAATGGTTATTCTTTAATTTAGTTTTTTTCACAAATTTTAAAATTTATTCGATTATTAAAATCAGCATATAAAACATATCAATATAGTGAACTAATTTTGAGTTAAAACGAGCTAAAATTAAGTAAAATTGATCTCCATTTGATGCCAATTACCTGCTTACCCAAATCAAGTGTTTTTTATTTGATTGAAATTGATCCATAATTTAAAACTGAAGCTAGCAACTAACCTATATTTTTAGTGCTATAAGTATCTTGGCGTACTAAAATTGAATAAGTTGTCCATCATATGGAGGAAATTTGTACTAAATTTAGTTAAAACAAACTAGAACTGAATATAGGTGAGAATTATATGTTAACCGGTTCTTTCATTCTTAAAATTTTGTAGAGTACAAACTGCAGTCAAATACATGTGTTATTGAAATAAGGACAAATTGTCAAATACGGGGTGGCGCACGAATCGCGCTACTATCAACTGTCAACAGGGAACGTTATTTAAAGATGTTGAAGAAGTTTTTCACTCTAAACTGCGCTGAAAACGTATTCTTCTCAACAGTATTGGTTTCAATATGATGAAGCAACTGCACACATAATGAGACCAGTCATGGCGGAGCTCCAATAAATTTTCCAAACGAATTAATATCCAGAAATTCGATTTGTGTGAAGAACACTTCGAGTAGTCGAGTGTGCTCTAATTCTCAAACTGTGACCTTTGGATTGTTTTTAAACTTTAGGGCCCGTTGGTTGAGAGAGTCAATGAACGAGTAATACGAATAGTTGAAAAATTTAAATTTTTCTAACGTTTCTGCCATTTTTCGTTTATTGAAAACAATGTAGAATAGTATTTGTTAAATGCGGAAAGATACCGCTTCAATCTACACATGTTTGCCAAAGAACGTCCTAGTTTTGGGCGTGATTCTTAAATAATACCAAATAAGTATCTGGCACTGCAGAAAATCATAACTCATTAGGTTGTGCACGGGAAGAAGTCGTTTTTGACGTGACCACTTATCTAGCGGTAAGTTGACACATCGTCTACTCCTTAGTCGACCACTATCTATTGTGATGGCTGTCAACTTTGATTCATTCCAGTAATTGCTTTTTTCTGAAAAACATCAAAACTTTACCTTTTAACTTTTACCAAATATTGAAGTCATCTTCGAAGGAACCCAAAAAAAAACTTCATTTGCACTTTAACAGGATGAAGGAGGAAAGTTTACATTTGACAGACTATATATCAAACCATAACCATAACTTTAGGTGACTTTATTTCTTTGATAACCAATCCTTACCGTATCACAGTCTTATCAACCGCTCACATCAAAGAATTTCTCCCATTGTAATCAAATTTTTCCAGCAAAGTCTTTTGCATTGTGCAAAAAATTCAATGTCAAAGAAACCAAAGAATGTCGTTACCGCGTGATTGCTAAGACAACGATATGGCTGTTTGATAAGCTTAACGAAAGCAACGCAACACATATCGCTTGTCATTTAGTCAGTAGGGAATGCAAATTTTCTAAATCTTTCATATCTCGGAAAACAAAAAACATTATTCGAAGTCGAACCTCCACATTATAGTTTCCAAATTATAGCTCCATCTGGCTCATATATGGTGCATAAGAGAGAGAGAGAAAGCTTTGCCCAAAGCAGCATCTGTTTGCAAGCATGATTATAAATTCCTGAGTTGATATTAATTCCTTGTGTTGACCCAATTTATTTTATTTGGCGGTAGAGGATAGATGAATTACTTACGTAAAATGTGAGCAGAACAGCAACTTTTCCCCGGACATAGAAAAAGAGCTCCAAACGTTGAAGTTTTCCGCACCCAGCTCACCCCCCATGATACGAGAGGATCTCGAAAACTTGGCAACTCCAGCGCAGTTTTGATCACCCATTAAGTTCATTACAGAAAAGTTTCCTTGCAACACAATCCAGCTAACCACATTGATGACGGTATATCTCTGGGTCCGCATATTTCTCCATTTTTTTTCAACAGTATTTCATCCGTTTATGTCATAACGTATAGTTCTTCCTGTACAACAATATTGATAGAACTAGCGTCTAAAACAGCTGGACCTTTATTACCCGAGGAAGTGATTTATCAAGAAATCGCATACCCTTCAAACAACAGCATTTGCTCACACATCTCCAAATTTCCAGTCATCACCAGTTATCACCTGTTTCATAGAAAGGGTAGCCGCTACTGCAAAATTATAGTTCTTGATGCAACAAAGTTGCCCAAACCAATAGAAAACAATTTGTTTCTTAGAACAAATAACTTGATTTTGGCTTCTTTTGCTGCCCGACCTATGTTCGCTGATTCCACCTCAATAATTGAGAAGGCCGCAATAACATCTAAGAGTTTTCAGCTGACGAAATAACATACGAAGTGTGCTCAAAAAATAAGGTTCATCAATTTCTATTTCATCTCCTTCAAAGTAGTTTTTCCAATCCTCGAAGCAGCTCTGATATGCACATTTAGTATGTCCTTGAGCTCTCTCAGCGATTCGATTTTCATCTCCTCAATCGTCGCAAAACACCATCCTTTCAACGATGTTTTTGTTTTTTGACCAAATAATCTCTCACAAGCAAAGATGAGTGAACAGATGCATAATAATGATGCAAAAGCCAAAAGCCATGCAGTTTTTCCCACAATTCCGGGCGCTTTTTTCGTATTGCTTTACACAAACGACACATAACTCCAAGCTGATACTCCTTATTTACCGAACGATCTTGTGGTAAGAACTCCTGATGCACTACGCCATGGTAATCGAAGAAAAAAGTGAGCAAAACCTTGACATTTGATCGAACTTGGCTTGATTTTTTTGGCCTTGGCTCCCCTTGATTCCTCCATTGGGGCGATTGGGCTTTGGTTTCGATGTCATAAGCATAAATCCATGATTCGTCACCAGTTATGACTCTTTTAAGCAATCCTGGATTATCGTTGACATCATTCAACAATTCCTGACGATGCTCATGCAACGTTGTTTTTGGCCAAAATTCAGCAATTTTGGAACGAACTTCGCTGCTTATATTTATATATATAGTAGAATATATATATATCCGATTAGATCGGCAATCCGAAATTGATAGACTTTATGGGATCCTAGATAAATTTTTCTAACCGTTACAAAGGGAATGACGTTTCATTTATATAATAAACAATTCTGAATACATATCCCACATTCCGAAGTAGTAGTGGGCGTCGGAGTCGGAATTAAAATTATAAGGTTCTAAAATTGCGGAGTTTGTGTCAGAGTTTTCAAATTTTGGCAGACTTCTATAGCCTTGAGTGTTGCCTTTCCCTCATTCATTTTATGAATGGTTTGGCGAATGCCAAAACCAAACTACAGGAGTTTTTCTGCTCCCTCTAACAGCTGCAATGGTAAATGACATTATGAGTTAGCGATGCAAACTCTACGTTACGTCCGCTTACAACCCACCTATATATACCCTAGTGAAATTGTTTACTTAAAATTATATTACCTATTCATACAACGTCGTGCGGTCCCATGTTTCAGGTTTAATTATGTTCCAACCGAGTGAATGAAAATATTTTACTACCAAATTATAAACCGTAATGAACCACTTCTACGATGTAACATCAAACGAATGTTTATGTTCAGTCCAGATTTCAATACCATACCATACCAATACCATAATTAAGAGGTAACCAGAAAATAATACAAACTTGACCTGGTGCGAAATATCCGTATAAGCAAACTCGTTCCATCGCGATTTGAGTTTAATTTTGCCAACGAGTTTGCTTATGTCAAATAAAGCTTAATTCGTTTTAATTAGATGGTAAAACTTCTAGAATCGATCATATTATGCACCAATGAATTTGTAATTTGTTCGCTATTTTATACATTTAGCAAGTTAAAGTATTGTATATCATAACCAGAACGGAAGTAAATACAGAAAACCAATTGTTATGACAACCAAAAGTTGTTATATTATTTATATGAAATTTATATTATACTCAAATCTATTGTAATCAGAGGTAAATGAAATGAGTGACATATTTATATTCGCACTTCTGTCAAATATCTATTGTCTATTTGAAGACGAGACCGCCCAACACTAGCCGACCTAACAAAGAAGACACAAATAATTTATTTATTTTTCTTTATTTTAGCTCGATACAACTTTCCAGCGATATTCAATAGCTTCTACATACACCCTGTTTATAGTAAGAACTGTCAAACTCCTTAAGATAGCCTCTAACCGCAGACTCCATCTCTTCATTATTGGCAAATCTTTTCCCACCAATTCATTTTTTTAAGTTTGGAAAAATAAAATAGCCCGATGGAGCTAAATCTGCCAAATTACATGCGTGATGAAGCAATTCGAACTTTAATTCAGCCGTCGATCATCCAATACCATTTTGTGAAATTTTTTAATCATGTCTGGCGTGGACACCTCTACTGATCGGACACTACTACTACAGTGTTCATCTTGGCAGCTCGTGTGGCCTCGTTTAAACTCAGCTACATAATATTTTCAGTCGTAAACGAAGGAGCAGACACCCTTAGAGTAGAATTTAGCTTTAATTTTGGTTGGATTAAGACCTTTCAAATGGAAATATTGAATTACACAATGGAGACCAATTAACACTACGGTGTTCGTCTTAGGAAGCTCGTACGACCGCGTTTAAACTCTGTTACCCAGTATTTTCGGTCGTAAACGAAGGAGCAGACTCCCTTAGAGTAGAATCTAGCTCGGCTTTATTATTGGTTGGAGTAAGACCTTTCAAATGGAAATATCATGAACATAGATTGTGGCTAAATTGTTTCCAATATGCAAACGTTATGTCTCTTTACATTCAAAGCTGAACCAAAAAGGCTTATATAAGAAATAAGATAAGATTCAAATCGTGCCGCTAAACATATACTTCTAACATTCCAAATAAATAATTTTTCTTTGTTACTTCAGACAGCTTTTCCCAAGTTTAGACTAACTTGGTAAGAGTAACTTATTCAATATGACTGTGGTCCGATTACCACTTGTTAGAGATCATTTCTAATGTAACTGGCAGCAAATATAAATCCATTACTCTTGGATGGCATTGCAGGCTTTTTCTAGAATAGTTACTTCTTGCCGTTCTGAAGGTAATTTCATTACGCTTCTCTCATAGAAACATTTATCCCTCTTGGCAAAAACACTGGGACAGTCAGATTTCGTTAACAAGTTTCCCTTGAGCGAATTTTTCACTAGTCAACAACAAATTAAACCTAACTGGGAAAGAATGGAATTTCAGAAAATCAACCAATTTACCTATATTTTCATTACTTCGATTGAAGTACGAAATGCTAGATAAGAAAAAAGAAAAAACCATTTTGGGACTTCTAGAACGAAATTCTTTTGCTAACAAATTTCACAAACAATATCAAACAGAATCAAGTGGAGACCTCCTCCTTGCCCCAGGTGCAGATTATAAAATGGATGCACAAGAACCAACCAACCAACGAAGTCCCTATTGGCCAAAGCTGATCGTTTCTGTGCGATTACTTTCGCCAAACGGTTCAATTGTTGACAATTAAGAGTTTGGCCGCATTAAGAGTGTAGCCAAATGGGGAAAAACTCATAGCCGATCCCATTAAACCTACCGCAAAAGCTTTCCTGACCGTCAGTCCTGCTTTGGTCTCCTTTACCGTAGGCTCACCGTGATTCGATCATGACCTTTTTCTCTTGGCGTTGTCGTTTTCGTGCCATTTTTCATCACTATCCATCATCCGTTTCAGAAAGGCGTAAATTTTTCTGCGTTCCAACAGCGATTCGATCCATGAGGTATTTTTGCGTTAACTGACGTGGCACTCATACACAAAGTTTATTTTTTATCCTGTATTATTCAAGTGGTTTCAGGCGGTTTTTCTGCAACGTTCACCTCCTGGTCAATAGAGATTACGCTGAAGTGACGGCTGGTTGATTTCCATTATTGAACATTTCCAACAATTTCACTTTAGGGCGTTGTGCATCTTTGGCACCAAAATTACCGGAACTGAACTGACAGAATGAAATTGCTCTTACAATATCAGGACTCTAAACACTGTCGCTTCAAAAATTGGTCGATTTTGTTGAGATTCAGCAGATTAAAGTTCTGTTCATGAACTTTCAGTTTGTTAAATTAACCACCTAGCAAAACAAGTGGAAGTCATTCCAAAGAATAGTATTTGTATAGCTTCCACAAAACATATTTTTCGCCTCTAGGGAGGCTGTCTTTAAAGTTCGGTTCATGAATTTTTAGTTTGTTGAATTTACCACCCAGCAAAGCAAATGGAAATCATTCCAAAAGAATAGTATTTTCATAGCTTCGACAAATGGTAAATGAGCATATTTTCCGCCTCTAGCGAGGCAGTCTTTGACTGCACCCAAGGGGCCGAAGAAACAAAGGCATTATAAGCGACAGCCGTAGTGAGAATATTGAACATTTTTTTGAATATTGAATTTTTTTTGGTTTTTTTTTCGATGCAAAAACTTGAAATTTTGTAATATGCATTTCAAATCTTTATTCGTTAATAACTGAAATAAATTAATTAAATAAATTCTGGTTAATAGAAGAAAATTTACATGAAAAATGATCTAAAGGGTTCTCATTACAGTGAAAAGCCGTAAAAGTCAACAGCGTCCCTGCTATGACAAGCCCATGCTAAATTATTTGTCTTCACCACTTCCAGACCATAATCAGTGGATCTTTTTGACCTCCTTGGATGTTTTTTTTGTTTATTTGGCACACATCTAGAGTCTTTCTTTTTGTAAACATCTTCATTCAACTGGTTCCACAGGGGTTTTTGCGCAATGCTTAGCTCCTGGTCAATTGAAGCAGTGTTTACATGACAAATTGGCCTTCCATTGGCCGTGTTGCACCTTTGACGTTGAAATCATCAGAGCGGAATCAGTGAAACCAAAGTCGCTGGTTGTTACCTATTGCGGCGTCAGAACCACCATAAACATTATTCAAATTTTCTGCCTGCCATAAGTTTTTGCCTTTGTCGAAGAAAAAAATGTACAATATGATGAATTTTCTCTTTGCTGGTGTCCATCTTTGAATCAAGCAATCACAAAGTTGTCTACGTAATTGTTTAATACGAAATTTTATCTTTCTAGCGCCATCTAGCGTAACCCGATTTTACGTATACAACTATAGATACTGATTACTAAAGCCATCTGTAGGAATAATTATGGATTTCTTTTTACTATACCTTACATATCACGACCAGGATAAAAAATACGATTGTCGTAGCAAGCAAGAGCTATTATATGAATTATGTGAAGTCTATACCTACTAGCAAATGCTACTAGCAAATGCATCTGAGTATTTAGTTGAATACTTTATGTAAATATTTATCCAGATTACCCATCAATTAGCGTTATACAAAACAAAAGACGCCATACAGAACAACTTCAACTTCTGTTATAAATTGTACTAAATATCAATCGTTGTGTACCCAACTTGCGACTGAATTTTTTCTACTATACAGACGTTATTTGTCTTCACATTCATAGCTGGACCAGAAAGGCATATAAAAGAAATAAGATTCAAATCACGCAACTAAAGGGTGTCCCAACAAGAACGCAAGATTTAAATTTTAAATAAAACAATTGAATTGTTTCTCTGGCTGTATGACATGTTGCGCCGTCTTATTGAAACCACATGCCCTCCACATTCATTTCTTCAATTCTAGGCACGAAAAAACAGGTTATCATTTCACGATACCGAACACCATTGATTGTTTGCGCTTAACATGCCTCATTTTCATGAAAGAAAGGTCCAATGATTCTTCCTGCCCAAAATCCACACCACACAGTGACACCTTGAGGATGCATTTGCTTCTCGTGAATCACTCGAGGATTTTCCTCACCCCAAATGCGACAATTCTGCCTATTGACGAAGCCATTAAGATGGAAATATGCCTCGTCACTGAAGATGATTTTATCGGCAAAATCAGCATTTTCATGTTGTCTCTCCAATACCCAATTAACGAATTCCATTCGCTATCCATGGTCAGCTGGTTTCAGTTCCTGAGTCAATTGAACTTTGTATGCATGAAGATGCAAATCTTTCGTCAAAATTCGCTGCATAGTGGATTTGGAGACACCAATTTGCTGAGCTCGGTGTCGAATTGAGGTGGATGGAGTTTGAGCGACATCATTACGTACAGCTGCGACATTTTCGGTCGATCGGCCTGGTCGAAGGCGCGTTGTTGTTTTTTAATCTCTTTACAGTTGACTCTTTTGGAGCATTATTGTGATCCCAAATTGATCGCAATTTGCGAACTGTAGCCGCAAAACTTTCCCCATTTTGGTAAAACAATTTCACAATGAGAATGCGTTGTTCATTCGTGTAGCTCTCCATTTTCACTAACCTCGTACCTTCTACTAGCAAACAATAACAATTGTTTATTTAAATCTTGTGTTCTTGTTGGGACACCCTTTACATAGGACTATTGTTAAGAAACTTTTAATAGTCAATGCAAATAATATATTTAGGAACTTTTTGTTACAACAGACAGATTTTCATAAATTAATCCAATAACAACAAACTTGTTTAATATGACTGTTTGCAGCCGACTGGCACTTGTTAATGGTCATTTATAATATATCTCGGTCAACAGCTGTCAGCATTCAGAGTAGGGTACAAGTTAAATATATCTTATTAGAATCTTACGGTTGAGCTACACAAGTGTAACACACAAATTTGTTCAAAATTTAAAAAAAAAAATAAATAAAATGGAGACATCTACCAGTTGCTTTCTAAATATGCAACTAAACAAAATGTTCGGCCTGGCATAAGCCAATTGTCATGGAGACAGAAAGGAATTTATAAATTTTTTATCATTGGGACACAGGATATGACCCTAATGAACTGTCGAACTTTTTCTGCCTTATTTATGTACATAAAGGGTTTCACCATTTCTTTATAAAACTTGCTGCGATTCAAAAATAACATTTCTTAAAATGACGATTACACAACCTTACAAATATTAACACATTGCCGCATAAACAAACGAAGAATGCGTAAAAATATTCAAAACTTACTACAAAAGTGGTTATTCAAACGTGGGCTTTCAATCGAACAAAATTTTCTTCAGCAATTAACCCCATTTCGCACTCGGTGGGTACTCCAACAACAAAATTGTCACATATAGGGCTCGGAGAACCAAGAAGTGATGGTGGAAAAGCCACTGCATCCGCAAAAGGTAACTGTTTGGAGCGCACTATGATATTTTTTCGAAAACAAACTAAGAGACGTGCTTACACAAGATATGTAGAATTGAGTTTTTGGGATGTACATTTGAAAACTTTATCGACTTTAGAACTACTTTGTTTTTCTACAAAACTATAAAATTTGGCGCTTCGCAATACACAGTTTCCAGATTTGTATTTGGAAGATCTTTAAGAAGCATTATTTTACAACTTCCACGGGTACGAACGCTAATAATGTCGTGGTCTTTTCGATTTCGTACTATGCGAAAATGAAATTCAATAATTCCATATGAATACAGAAGATTCTCTCTACCATGCTTTAGATTTAAGAAATTCTTAATGTCTTGCTTGTAGAATTATTGTACTTCACTAAAAATTGTTGATGCTACACATTTTATATCCTATCTCTCTCCATATTTGTTGTTAATACTGTCATTACTAAATATTATTATAATAACCATTATTAAAACTTTTTAAGAATTGAATTGTAAAACTTCAAGTTTGTGTCGCAAAATGCTGGTCTGCGTATTGTACAAACACATACACACATACAAAAAACAACAGCAACAACAACAACAATAAACAAAAAAAATTAAAGGATCCATTGGTTCAACCAATCCAGAAGCGGTCATTTAAATAACATTGTATTTCGTACATAATTCCAAGGTTCAAGAACTACAATAAAATAAAAGTTTCATCGAAATTATAGCTTTATGTGTGTTTTATTTTACTTTACTTGAAAACGAAAAATGGATAACCCAAATACATATACATTTGCAAGTAGCAAAATATATCCTTCTGTCATGTACTGTCTCTGTAGTAAGGCAGAGGGGCTACTAATAATTTGCGGCAGCCCTCATAAGCGGCCTGAGCCATCTTTTACCCAAAATGAAAAATTACAGTAATGACACCACAAATAAAAAATTTAAGTGCAACTCCAAATTAATTCCTTGATTGCAAATATTATGCTGTTACATAAAAATTATTTTAAAGAACTTTCTGTCACAATAATGCTAATAATATTGAAAATGTCAAAATTTTTTTGATAATCTAGTCTATCATATCATCACAAAATCACATTTTCGTTACTTCATTAGCGCTGCCTCAAAAGCACCGAAAAATAGGCACAAAACAATACGAGGTGTATTCCAAAAATATGGTGAATTTTTAAATTTCGGGGGCTACATTTGATTATTATATTTTTTTATGTTGGTAGACTCGCCTCGAAGATATGTTGACGGTTTTATTCATACAGTATGTTTAGTTTGTTTGTGAGAGGCATAAATAAGACAAGTGTTTTGCGTGGTCGACAATTTTCTGCTATCGAAAAAAATGGATCAAAGAAGTTGCATGAAATTTTGTGCAAAATATGGAATTAAATGTTCAAAAACACTTGAAATATTGACAGTGGCATACGATGAGATTACTCTGAGTCAAAAATATGTTTACCAGTGGTAGCAGCTTTTCACAGAAGGTCGAGAAGATGTGAATCACGACGCTCGCCCTGGACGCCCCAGCACATCAACAACCCATGAAAATGTTAGGGGAGTAAAGAAAATTGTTATGGAGAATCGTCGAATTACAATTAGAGAAGTTGCTGAGGATTTCGGCATATCGGTTGGCTCCATGCCATGCATTCTTTTCGGAAATTTTGGTCATGAAGCGTGTGGCAGCGAAGTTCTTTCCAAAATTGCTGAGTTTTGACCAAAAACAACGTCGCATGAGCATCGCTCAGGAATTTTTAATGACGTCAACGATTATCCAGATTTGCTTAAAAGTGTCATAACTGGTGACGTACCCATGATTCGTCACCATTTATGACCCTTTTAAGCAAATCTGAATCATCGTTGACGTCATTCAACAATTGGTTATGACATCGAAATCAAAGCCCAATCGTCCCAATGGAGGGTCCAGGAGAGCCAAGATCAAAAAAAAGCACGCCAATTTCGATCAAATGTCAAGGTTTTGCTCACTGTTTTCTTCGATTACCATGGCGTAGTGCATCAGGAGTTCTTACCACAAGGCCGTACGGTATATAAGGAGCTTTAACTTGAAGTTATGCGATGTTTGCGTGAAGCAATACGAAAAAATAGCCCGGAATTGTGGAAAAAAATGCATGGCTTTTGCATCATGATACTACACCTGTTCACTCATCTTTGCTTGTGAGAGATTATTTGGCCAAAAACAACACCGTTATCATGCCTCAGTCACCGTTTTCACCAGATTTGGCTCCCCGCGACTTTTCTCTGTTCCCAAGATTGAAGAGACCCACGAAAGGACGGCGTTTTGCGACGATTGAGGGATAAAAACCGAATCGCTGAGAGAGCTTAAGGGCATACCAAAAAGTGCATATCAGAACTGCTTCCAGGATTGGAAAAAACGCTGGTACAAGTGTTTTATATCTGAGGGGGACTACTTCGAAGGAGATAAAATAGAGATTGACGACTAAATAAATATTTTTTGAGAAAAATTAAAATTCACCTAATTTTTTTGAGCACACCTCGTAGTATCCCTGCTATCGCAGGCACAGATAAAATTCACTGACCCCAATCCCCATTTGAAGCACTTCTGGATCCAAGGTAGTCAGATAGTCATTATGCTCTTTTAGGGATGCTGTGTTTCTGCTGGTACTGAATGGAATTCCGTTTGGGCAAATCGGATAATGGAAGTTACCTCTAGTAGTAACATTTGTTGTGTACTATATGTATACGCAACAATATAGCGCATATGATGGTGTGTTCTACTACCGCTATAATTACTTATTTCTCTATAAATGTCATCGATGTTGTCGATATTGCTTTGAATGATCGAATAATAGACAAAGCATTGCAAAGTGACATTGAGAGTCACCAATATTCAGATCCTTTCAGAAATTCTATAAATGGAATGGAATTACTATCACATCTCATTCATAAGATTCATACGAATTCGTTTGCTTTATTTTTATTTAAAAAAAAAATAACATCATCATCAAAAAGAAAAAAAAAATAATTTGTAGCTCTCACATTTCGCTACACAATTACTTTGTATTTCTTACTCATTCATTAAGAATACAAGCATATCCTTGTCAAATTACTTCTGCCAACGTCTTAATATTTTAATGGAAGTATTTATTGTTGACAAAGGCAAAATATTCATAACGTATCAATCGTCTTCTTCTCTCATACTTAAGAGTATTACAATTTATTTACAATTCATAATGCAATTGCGAGAAAATCATTAAATATAATAACTTTTGATAGCTGTTTCCATTTCCTATTTGCTTTTCCGTTTTTTATAACCAATTAAACCGATATTTTATAATGTTCTTTTTTATACTGCCCTTGGGGGTAGTTGCTTGGAGTTTTATTGAATGCTGCTACTTATAGCAAATGGCATGAATGAGCAATGAAATTATTATTATAATAGTGGACAAGTATGAATAGTGCAAAAATGTACAGAGCGAAAAACGGAAAATCAAACCAAAGCGTCTGATGAGTTGTTGCTATAACATAAAATTATGAAAAAATATAAGGTCGTATAATAACGACCAAGACTCGGGCAATAGTGCACAGTGATCCGATCCGTAAAGAAAAATCGGACAAACATATATGTGGAATAATATTTGAACATGGAATATGGGAAATATGGGAATTGCTTATTACTGCAACCTATCATTCAAAAAATCCTGTTTAAAATCATCTCAATCTGTATATTCGCAGCAGGTGTATTCATGATAATTTCGAAATCAGGAAAGTTTGTATATAGTTTGTTACGAAAAAGGATCGAAAGGGGTGGAGAGGTCAAATATTTGTACTTTTGGTAAGGAACATTTATATGGTTTGAACATGATACAGAACGGTCCCAAAACAAAACGGTAGTAGTATTAGTTAAATGTAGAATAGAACTGGATAAATAAACAAAATGTAGAGGACAATAACCTATAATTATAACCTAACAAATAAAATATAACCTCTCCTGTTTTCCATCGTCTAGCTTTAAAATCTAGTCTTTAAAATCTTCTGTAAAAATATCATCAGTACCTCCAAAAATTCTACGTAAAATCAAAGCACCATAATAAACCAGGATCTGGTACTTTCATTTCCATCTTTTGTAGACGGACCGTCTCGCAATGATAAGCATTCGGGACTATCGTTTGCATGGTCGTGGGTTCAACTCCCAATACGCCCACCTATCTTTCTTGAGCGGCGTTACATTGAAATGTTGAATAAGTCTGAAAATACAAAGTGTGTAAGCTCGCTGAAGATACGAAGCTCTAGCATATCTCGTTTGTAGGATGCAGAAAAATTAGATTTTTTTTTCTGTTTCGGTCTGCTACCCTCCAGCCCCAATTCGTCACATCAAGTTTTTACAAAGCCGTAGACTTTGATTTTTCCAACAGCTATAGAGTTTGTTGTCCAAGGCATCATCATTTGAACCGACACGTACAAGATCAGTCAAAATTCAACCAAAGCATTCGTTGTATTTTGACGCTGTTGACCACTTCAATGCCAGCCTTAATGATGAAGGTTTCGCATCATTTTAGGAGTATTTTTCTCTCGAAGACCGGCAGCAGCAAAACAGTTGTGATTAATGTTTGGAACATGTGGATTTTTGTTCGTCGATGGAGGAATTTCTCGCAAAGCCGAGGTGGAAGCAATACTTCTTCTAATCTGCAGACAGACATCGTTAGTTTTATTGACCAACACTCCAAAGTTATAATTGTCATCGTTGACCCAGCGTCACAAACAAATAAAAAAATGGGTTTGTCAACCTTTTCCTTCAGACGCACTTTTGCTGACCCTATCTCGATGCTTGAGAAGATCGCAGTAACATTCCTCAATTATCGGCCAATGATATCTACATCATCTGTCTCTGACTGGTATTTGTTTACCAGTCTTTTCATATTATCAAAATATTTGTGCCAAATCGCAGTTTTTCGTCTCCCATTTCTTTACATGAATTGAAAAGTGTACTATTTTCTTCATTTTGTTTTAAGAATAGCCATAAATAATTATACATCATTACTATTATTATTATTGTTATTTTTTTTTTTTTTTTTACTTTTGGAAAAAAATGGATTTTAAATAACAACAAAAATGAGCTGATTGTACTTCGAATATAGACTGCCGGAAATGAATTACTGTGCGGCATCGATTGATGAAAACGGTATCGGTGGTATTTTTTCGATTGTTCATACGAGGCCGGTCCCAAAACTAACCGACCTGGAGTATGGATGGTGGCAGTAGTTTGGAAAAAATTATTTTGGTGGAAACTGACAATCTTATTAATCATATATTTTGGGTTTCAAAGCGCTACGTTATTTGGCGTTTTTATTTAAGCCATCAAAAGTAATCTCAGATCTCAGTGAATTTGCAAACATGGCAAAAATTGATCACTGTTATGTAATTCAGCACTTCCATTTGAAGAATGTAAGTCTAACCAATATTAAATCCGAGCTAGATTCTATTCTGGGGAAGTTTGCGCCTTCGTTTACGACTGTAAAATACTGGGCAGCAGAGTTTAAACGAGGCCGTACGAGCTGCCAAGACGAACACCGTAGTGGGCAACCAGTTGAGGTGTCCACACGAGACACGGTTAAGATAACTCTTAAATTGGTATTGAATGGTTATCGGCTGAATGTGCATGTGTAAAATGGCATTTCATAAAGCATTATACATCGTATATTGACCGACGTACAGTGATTCGGCTAGAACATGCTAGCGGGACAAAATTCATGACACACGACTGGTCACGACTTGTAAACAACGCCCCGCAGGTAAGGGATTTAAAAAGTTAATACGTTTATTACTTTATTAAGGTTATCTATCAAGTGGGAAAAGTAGCTTTATGAGAGGGGTAATTTTCATTTACAAATCAGTTACATTTTATGCACACTTGTGACAACAAATTGATGGAAAAGTGAAACGTGTTTTTTGTGATGAAATATTCTGATGAAGGTATGTACTTATTATAATTTATTTCTTTAATAAAAAACATGTATAGTTATAGAGTACTATCAATTTGTAAGTGCATAGATAAATCTAGCAAATTTTACATTAAGTGTAAACTTTAAAGAGTAGCAACTTTTTTTAACCACATATATCCAGCTAGATTTTTCTGTATATAATACCTATAATATACATGCAAAGATTCATAGATATTATAGACCCCGAAATGGCCCGAAAGTAAAATTATTTAATTTTTTTCAGAGCGAGGCGTGACTATAACGAAACTGGAGTTTTTTGAAGAATGGTTAAAATATGACAAAACTGAGCGAAACAGTGGAATTTTTTACTATATAAGTGAAAAATTCAATATGTCTTACATTTCAGATGATTCTCTGAAAAAACTCAAAATGAAAATATCAATTCAATGAAAAGTGGATTTCTTTAAAGTGTAACAAAGAAACGTTTCTAAAAAAAATAAAGATTGGTTAGAGGGATCCGGACTCGAAATATAGATGTATGTCAACCAGCCGGATATATGTCCTTTAACATCATTAACGGCTCTCGCCGAAGGGCGACCCAGAAAATCATTTGAAAACTCATCAATAAAAATGAAAAGACGGAGAGTGAAAGACCTTATGGAATCGGGAAGTGCAAGTGAACTCGTTACAGCGGCTGAGTTAGCTACTCGAAAAAAAAGGAATCGAAGCGTAGCGAAACAGATTCATAACGTCAGCGCCAATTAAACTAGAGAAAGAAATAAGTACTCTGATCAAAGTCGGCAGTTAACACCAGACGAAGCTTATCTTATTATATTGACTTGAAATCGACTTCTCATTCGTATAAACAAACAAGAAAGTGGTCAGTAAAAGCGGAACATCAAGTGTTTCCTTCGTTTTATAGTTTAGGGAAGTTCAAAGCTTCTTGTTGTCCTTCTGATGAATATATTTCTGTGAATGAATCTCGAGCTGAAATTAAACTTCAGGCGATTTTGGATAAGACGGCTGAACGATTAGTTGAAGCTCAGACGGAAGTCATTAGAAGTGTATTACCTCGTTCATTTTATACATTGGTTAGCAAATGGGGCTGTGATGGGAGTTCAGGACATAGCATGTATAAGTAGAAATTTGATAACACTAACGCTACAGACGAATTTTTGTTCGTATACTCATTTGTCCCTTTGAGATTGCTTCATGGCGAGGCTGTGATCTGGCAAAATCCAAGACCATCCTCTACTTTATTTGGTCGTCCTATTAAGTTTATTTTTGCCAAGGAGACAAAGGAGTTTACGAAAGTAGAAACTTCTAACATTTTAGATGAAATAAATCAGCTTCATTCAACATTATGTAACGTTGGTGGATCTCAAATCCCTGTTAAACACAATTTGTTGCTGAAAATACAGATCTTTTGAGAATGCTTTTAATTACGTCTGATCCTGTTATCAACTCGTATAGAGAATTACCGCTAAGAAAATTTACTTCTTTGTCATCGGAAATTCTGCAGTTGATTACCCCACCTTCATTACCATCCGAAACACCATCAGTAAGTCATCATCACGAATTAAATGAGGAGGATTATTTACTCTCTGAATGGAAGAGTAGTGATGACGACTCATCTGATGCCAATTAGCAGGTCTAAATATTTTGTATTGTAGCTATTTTTCTTATTTTATTTTGTATTGCAGTTGCTTTTAATTCATGCCTTAGTATATAAGTTGTGTAATATTAGTTATATTTCTTTTGCTCGTACATCTTGTACTTATGAGGTTTACTTATACTTGTAAGTAATTGATATTGTACGACTTTGTTTGAAAAGAAATAATATTTTGAGAATTAATAAATGTGGGTACTACCATTATAAATTTGAATTGAATTTTACACGAAAAAAAAATTTTCTCTCCATTAATGTCTAAATAACTCCAAAACGGTAAAATATGGAATAAATTAATATTCAATCGACTTTAATAACATTTTATTACACATTTACTAATGTTTTATTTATAAAAATCTGACCAGTCGTTCCCGAGTTATAGTTAAATATGTCTGCGTAGCTGACTAACTGAGAGGGAAAATTTTACCCACGTCCATAAAAAAAACAACGCGGTAAATTTTTTCTTTAAATAGCTTAGTTTGCCTGGAATATACATAAACAATTGAAATAAGTGAAAAAATAATTTTGTCCCGCTAACTTGTATTAGTCGAAACGATGTGCGACGATTTGAAGATGAGAAAGCTGTATGCAAGATGGGTGCCGCGCTTGCTTTCAATAGAGCAAAAACAGCGTCATGAAGATATTTCAGAAGGGCGTTTGGCGATGTTTCACGCCAATAAAGCCGAATGTTTGCGTCGATTTATAACCATCGTAAAAGATTTGCTAACAATAAAGAGGTGGAGTCTGCAGTCAATGGCTATTTTAAGCAGTTTGACAGTTCTTACTATAAACAAGGTATAGACGCTATCGAATATCGAAAAATAAAGAACATTTTTGCCATCTTTTTTTTGTCTGCTTTGTGAGGTCGACTAGTTTTGGGGCCATCCTCGAACAAACAGCAAATGACTTTGGTTCTCCTAGGTTGAAAATGACGACGGTCTTCTAGAAAAATTCATGTCGGCTGCTGTTTCCGTGTAATGGAATGGCCGATACATTTCGTAAGAAATCTGATGCAGATGTAGTTTTATATTTTCATTAATAAAAGAATATAAAACAATTTAGTTATTGATTGACCTACAATGAATTCCTCTGTAGAATGTTGAAAAAGTCCGCAAATGAAATTGAATAACCTTGGAGATATTATGCCGCAAACTGATTACTATTACTTATTTACACGTGTAACGCACCCCAATTGTTTTACATTTTCACAAAATCTAATGCTGCGGAACAATTACGTCACAATGAATTCGGCAGGTGCAATGATATTTTACACGGCTCAGAAGTGAATGGTGAATCCTATCAAGAACTCGTACAGAAACAAATACCGAATTACGCAGAATCTAAAATATTCTTTAATTTCAATTGATATTACAGTAAATTAGCATACCAATATTTTCATTTGGTTTCAAAATGAAACCAGAAAAAAGTCAATTAAATTCCAATTAACACCTAATGATATCTCAATATTCCGTTTTGCTCGACCACCGCAACCGTCAGCCACTTCGCATGTTGGACCCCCTGCTGAGACGGCAGCGGAAAAGTGTAATGTAGCGTTTCTCTGAAAAATCGCCCAAATAAATAGAAACAATTTCACTTGTTTAGGTTGTTTATTAAACAGTTGTGGAGTGCAATTAAATTGTGGTTGAATAAATAAATTCAATTTTCAAATTGACTGCCAATGAGAATAATAATTATTAGTGTCATGTACTAGAAAATTGAAATCAATGAATACGAAAATTAAGTTATCTATTAAATCTTTGATTTTGTTTGGAATATTTTGTGGCAATTGATGGATGGCCAATACTGACAGATTTGTATTTATAGCAGTTTTACGTCAGAGTAGAGTGTCTTTGTTCATTTATGTTAATGGTACTAAAGTGGGCGATGTAATCAAATGATGAATTGAAGCATGAAAAATCCTTTTATCACCTCGGGTACCTCGGGAGAAATTACGTAAAAGGGCTAACATCGTTTGGAGATTTTGCAACAAATGAAGACTTTTACTTCATGGCCCCAATGAAAGCAGATTGGCGTGCTATTTGAATTTAATGATACTTTGACAACTTTAGTTTAATAAACCATAAACTGAATTCCACTTTACAATGTTGGAGAATTTTGTAGTGCCATCTTCTTTTCACAATGTTATTAAGGAAACCACTCACTGTGAACTACTACCAAAAGCGAATTGATAAAGCAAATTTTATTTGGATATTTTTCGACTTAATGGCTTAAAATATAGAAACGACATCCAGTGCCCAAAAAGGGATCTGGATATGTTGCGTGTTGCAAGGTTTTTAAGTTTTCTGATCGAATGTAAGTGTCATAATGGATGTGATTATCTACTGCACCCAGTACAAATTTATAGCAAAATGATCAAATCAGAAATAAATAAATAAATAAATAAATAAAATAAAATAAGTAAATTCCTTGACATCTGACGAATGAGAAATGGGAGAGCTTCTCACATTCAGTCTATTTTTACACTCCTTCAAAGCGACCTACAATTTAACCACGATTTCGAACGTCACATGTTAAGAAACATTTACCAGACTTGTCGACTAATCGGCTACTCGAAGTGTTCGTCAGACACAGCGAGGTGACCGCTGCTCAAATAGGTGATTGTATGTGGGATTGAACCAAGAATAATGCGGACGATAGTCAAGTTTACTAAACATTGCATCGGTCGGTCACAATACTGAAATACACTTTTGAAAAAAAAAATTAAATTTAAGCCGGCTACATCTTCGATAATACGACCATTTTTTCCAAGAAAGTATACGACAATCAAAAAATCAGGAGAGTAAATGACAGAAATACTTTGTAATGCTAAAGTCCCACACTAAACTCGTTTCACCACAAGAGTTTATTTATTTTGACAAACACAGAAATTTTAGTCTAGTGAACTGACTTACATACGTATACCGTCACCTCCGATCTTTTTGGCGTTGGAACTAAAACCTGGGGGTGCCAAGAGGATCGTGATAAATCGCCAGGTTCTTTTCAACAATTGCCACGACTTGACTGCTGCGGTAAAAGGCGCTAAATTATAGCTTACTTATAACTTATTAAAGCATACCAATAACTTAAAGTCTTCAGCTAATTTGCATTTGAGGCATCCTAACGTATTCGACATTGCGAGCTATTTTCATTCGCATAATTAATTTTAACAAGTTGAATTAAATTTACCACAATTGAATGAAAGATGTAAAAGAGGGTATGTGGGTTAAGTTAAATAGATGACACCAAAAAGGCGTGATTATCCAGTAGGGTTTTGCATACTTATATTTTTTTTTTCTAAAGTTTAAGCTACTGCTGTCTATGAATTTGGGTTTACAGGAGAAAAATTAAATGTACATAAATTGATCAAATGTACATATAAGACGTACCCGAATGTAAGTGACAATTCAATACGTTTTCATTTTCAAAGCTATGAACGATGTGTGCCAAATTAGGCTGTATAATATGTAACTGCTTGAAAGATATGAAGCTAGGAATATATGGACAGAATCTATAATTTGTATGTGAAGTTGATTTCACTCAAATTTTACCAGGAATTATGAAACGGTATAATGAACAAAACTGCAGGTTGCTGCACTCTACGAATAAAGAGTTATAGAGGAAATAGTAAACTTCTGAAAATCGGTAAATTTTTATGGGAGATAGCAGACCCTTGTTAGTCTAGTAAACCGTTAACGTGTGCCAAGTTGTACTGAATTCAGTGTTACTGGGTAAAAGTCATGAATCTAAAAATACAAGGGTGGTCCCAAAACCAGCCTTGTTAGGTTGACACCAGCCTTGTTAGGAAAAAAAAAAAAGTTTGGAAAAATGTTCTCCATTTTTCCACATAATCTCCTTTTAGCTCGATACGCTTTTCTTAGCAACCTCGCAAACTCTCTCTCAATAACTTCTATACCCTGTCTATAAGTAGGATCGTCCAACTCCTTAAAATAGCCATTAACCGCAGAAGCCACCTCTTCATTGCTGGCAAATATGTCATTACCGAGCCATTTTTCAAGTTTGGAAATAGAAAATAGTCCGAGGGAGCTAAAGCTGCCGAATAGGGTGTGTTATGAAGCAGTTGGAACTTTAATTCACGAATTTTGACCATCGCAATTGTGGATGTGTGAACTGGAGCATTGTCTTGAAACCTTTTTTCACTAAATGAGGCCTTTTTCCATAATTTTGTCAATTGAACTCTTCAATAAATTAACATAATATTCGCCGTTGATAGTTTTTCGTTTCTGAAGAGAATCAATAATAATGGCAAAAAATAATAAAAATAACAATAATATCAAAAAAAACACCCTAACTTTCCCTGCAGATGCAACCATCTTCGCTTGCTTTGGACACGACACTCCCGTTGCAGTCCATTGCTTTAACTGTTCCTCTGTTTTAGGTTTGAATCGACTGGACAATTCGACATTATTGCGGTAAAACATCGTCACGCTGTTTTCACTCTAGTAAAAGTAAGCGCGGCACCCATCTTTCGCACGGTTTTCTCATTTTCAAATCTTCGGTCAATATACGATGTATATCACTTTTTAAAATGCCTGTGATTTCAGCTAACTCACGCAACTTCAGCCGGCGATCATCCAATACCATTGTGTAGATTTTCTTAACCGTGTCTGGCGGGGGCTCCCAATTAACCGATCACCACTACAATGTTTGTCTTGGCAGCTTATAAGGCCTCGTTTAAACTCTGCTACTCAACATTTTATAGTCATAAATGAAGGAGCAGACTCCCCCAGAATAGAATAGTCTTTAAAATTGGTTAGACTGAGACTTTTTAAATGGAAATATTGAATTACATAACGGCGACAAATTGTTTCAATGTTTACAAATTCACTGAGATCGGTTACTTTTGATGACCCAAATAAAAATTCTACATAACGCGGGCCTTGAAACTTAAATCATATGTTTTATAAGATTGCCACTTTGCACCAAAATAATTTTTTTCAAGCTATTGGCAACATCTGTATATCAGGTCGGCCACGTTTGAGACCGCCCTCATATATGGGTATGACATGACAAGTTGCAGTATCTTATTGAAGTAACATAGAGTTGGAAAGAACAACTTTTTCGACATCTTTAAGTAGTACAATAGTGGCACATATTATCAGCCACCCTGTATTGTGTGACCAGTGCGGCGGTAGATACATCGACTCGGCTTTAGATAAGAAAGTGCATCAAAAATGATTTCTCTCATGTGTAATATATCGACTCTGCCGGTCTCTTCGATGAAAAATGAGGAGAAACGGGTATTTTTTATTATTGTTCAATAATCACGCACACAATTAGGTCAATCCCTTAAAAACTTAAATGTATTTTGCCACACATTTATTTTGTCTAACGAATAAACAACAAAATTTTTGAGAAATTAAAAAAAAAAATGCTTATTTATCTAGAGTTTGGTCCAGTCCGTCTATGGCTTAATTTTGCGCTGCTTGCCATATAAATATGAGGTATCCTCGTAAAAAACTACAGCATCATAGCTCGAACGGTGCGCACTCCATAGAGGCTTCAACATTAACCTGCTTAGATCGCAATAGGCTTTATGGCGATCAGTAATTTACACATTTATTATATTTAGTACTCGTACATTATCATTAGATGATAATGCTACGAACAGTATGACATAATGCTTACTACAATGGTGGGTATAAAATTGTCAATTTTCTCGGCTTGGGTTTGTTATTTCAATTGGAATTTTTATGAGCTAATTTTTTCCTCCTAAACCGGATTCTAAAACATGTGACAAGTAGTATTGTGAACGATGAACAGACACAACAATTGGGTGAATCAGAAACGTTCTATTTTCATACATCGAATTAGTAAAATTTTTAACCAAAGATCCATATTTTTCAATATTTTTCGATAACCACGCCTTCATTCAGGAAATGAAGTGGGATGGATCTTTTTCGTAGTAAACTATTGCTTTCATATATTACTTGTCGTTAACAAAAAAAAAGGTAACATTTTTTGAAAATTTTTGAGAACTTTCTGTTCTTACTGAATTGGGGCATTGTATAGACTATTTTTAACCGAAGATCCGTATTTTTCAATATTTTTCGACAACCACGCCCTCATCCAGTAAATGAAGTGGATGGATATTTTCTCGTAGTAAACTAATGCTTTAATGCTTTTTGTTAACAAGAAAAAGGTAACATTTTTTGAAAAATTTTCAGAGCTGTCTATTCCTATGGAGTTGGGGATGGATTTCTACTGGATGATTTTTCCAATTTCGAACTTGACATTCCTGTGTTAAAATTCAGCCCCCAACTTGCGTTAGGTTTCATCTATCGCTTTTTCGACATGTTCTTGGACGGACGACAATGTTCACAATGGTAGCGATAATTTTGTTTCTTGTCCATGCCTTTCTAACTCAATTTATTTCATGTAATGACCTTTCCAATGCAACTTAACTTCTGTGCAAAAATAGAATTCAGTTCATTTTAAAATTCACAGAATTATGAATGAAAATTGCAACAATTTGTTTCAATACGTAATTTAAACAACAATATTACCTGCACACCATCTCAATTGTAAATATTTATTTAATGTATTTAAACAATTAATTAACACTCAAAATACAGCACAATGTGCCGCATTGGGAGAGGGCATCTGTTAAAATGTAAACAGCAACGTCATCTCTTTATTGCAAACGAACACGAGCAATCACACACGGTTTTAGGTCTGTTGTCCGGTCCTACGAAATGAATAAGTTAAAAAAAATGGCACACGAATACGAGGGCTTGAGGTACCCCAGTACTCTCATCTGCAATGACTTCGCAAAGCGTTATGGGGTTAATATGGAGGAAAACCCCTTTCGTTTTTAAGAGAATATAAACAATTGTCAATCAGCTGATTTATTGAATGTTTTCGAATAAATTTGTTGCTTACATTGCGAACGGCTGACGAAAGTATCGCTACCATTGTAAACGCTGCTTAAAAAATAAATATGTATGTAATACGTTACGGGTTCTTAGATGAATATTCCTATTTCAAATTTGACGTTCCCCTATCCATTAGTGGCAATATAAATTTAGAAAAAATTCGGAATAAGATGAAATAGGAAAATGAAATAATGACTAATAAATATACTTTATTGTGAAGTAACTGCTAATAACTAGATTAAATTGCTGTTTAATATAAATGAATGTGATTATAAATTATTAATTATTATTGGACACAGTAAATTATTCATACTACATTGCAATATCAGAAATTTAAACAAACATTAATATGATGAAAACTGAACTTAAACTTTGTTGCTTTTTAATTTTCTAACATTTCATTTTATAAACAGTATTGATAACATTATCTGAAATGTATAATAATTGTAGAAATAAGAGGAACCGCCATGTGAGATAGGTCATGATTCAATAGCGCTACAGAAAAAATATTAAAAAGGAAAATAATTACACAATTTGTTCTTATTTGTTTGTAGATTATCGTTTTTCTTAAGCGAATATTTGTGAGAAAGAGTGGATTGATGCCAAAATTTCTACTGACAATCCTACATATATAGGAGTGATTTGGTATTCCTAAGCAAATTTTGGAAATAAGATGCATTTGTGGAATTACATATAGACAATATAATGTCATAATAAGATAAACCACAGATAAACCGAGAGCTTTCTTAAGAACAAAATAAAATTTTAAAGTTGGGCGAAAGTGTGAAAAATAATTGATTGAATAAGTGATGACAACAGCTACTACCAATGCAATACACGTATTATTAATAGTAACTGCCAAAGTGGCCCTCACTTCACTCATATACAAATAATTTAAAAGTTTTATGACTGAGAATCAGTAGAAAGATACTAAGATTTTTCTTGCCACTAAACTAAAACTCGCCACAATTAACACGCACAGACAACCAATCCCAATCATTTACATCTCTCGAGAGACTGTTTATAGCACGTATTATAAGCGTAGCTAAATTATTGCCCCTCAAGGGCTCATCTAACAAAAATATTCACTTCACTTTCGAATTAAAAGGCATTTTGGGAAACCACTTTGAAGTGTGGCTGGTGATAAATTGTATGATTACACGGAAAAAAATGTAATTTCAATAAATTTCCCTCCATTTTATTGCGTTGGTTATGTAAATTTCATACTCTCCAAATTATTTGCCAGTTAAAAAATTTAATGAAAATCTAAATTGTTTTCTTGTACGTTCTCAATACACGAGTATTGCTTCTTTATTGAAAGAACCACAGAAAAACAGCAATCAATCAGCCCCCATCCTGCAAAGTGGGAATATTCAAATTTATTCATAATAATTTCATCTTCACAGTTTCATTTTTTTCTCTTATTGGCACTCAAAAATACAAATAACTCCTCAAGGTAAACACGAAACACAGCCCGCTTAAAACTGTGAATTTATTCTGTACGAACAAACATATAACACATATTTTTCATATATTGTAACGTAGAAACATATGCAATTTATTTCATCTCCTGACTTACATTCATGTGTGTAGCATCTGACGAAGATGAATGACTTCCCTCTTGTAAGCTGTTCCCGATTATGATGCATATGATCAGGAACATATTCGTATATTACAAATGACATACAGCATCGCTGAGTAAAATAGGTAAAGGTTTATAGAGAACCTAAAAGAAATTATTGTCGTCCTGGCTTCAAATCATTGTTTAATCGTAAAATTTGCTGCTCTATGATGTGCAAAAAATTTGTATGCGAAGTTTGATATGGATTCCTATCGGGAAGTGCACTTTTTAATACAACTTCCATAAAATTGAAGAAACTAAGCTTGATTCTATCAAATGTAGAATCCAATGTAGAATCAAATGAATCCAAAATTACAGGAATTAAATAAATTAGCCTACATACTATACTCGTATGTCAAAATAAAATAGGTTTCATTTTGACAAAGCTCCCGTGTCTTAGACCTTAGACTGAACTAGCATACTGTACTGTCCAAAAATAATAAATGCAGTACAAACGAGACGCCTAAGCCAATCAAAATTAAATTCTATTGGTCCAAATTTCAATATAAAAATGTTGATAGAGATATGACTGCATCCAGCAGCTCCTGACTGTCCCAATATTCAATACATTCAACAAAGGTTGGTGTGAGAACAATAATTTTTAATTAATTTAATTTCAATTAACACTTTTTATACTCATAATTTTTTCAGCTTACAAACATTAGAAACACTCAATTTAGATCCCATAAAACACACAGTGTCACCTTAATGAATATTCCTAACCGATAATTCTTAAAAGAAGTACAACTTTTTTTTTGTTATTTAATTTATTATATCATACAAATTTATACAAATTACACCTCAGCGCCGCATGGCATTATAGAGGCTAGTTGGCAAAATAATTACATCAAAATTGTTTGTATAATAACAATAGTTTAATACAAAATACAAACACATTTATGAAAAATTTAATTTCTTAGCATGTACTTCAATATTAACTCAAAATTCATGCCAGAAGCTCTTCAACATTTTGCAATAAATACCCTTTCATTGACGATTTAAATAATGAAAGTGTTTCTAGTGATTTTAGCTGTTGTGGTAAAATATTGTACTGACTACTCCCAGAATGTTCTATACGCTGTTTTGTTGTTTCAGATCGACACATAGCTACTCTCAAATTGTCATTATTTCTCGTATTAAAGATATTTTGATATCGGGAAAAATTGATCGTGTGATGGCCAATGCTATGCAAGCATTTGAAAACATATATTAGCAATTTTAATTTATAACAACCATATACTGGCAAAGCAGAGAAAGCGTACAATATGAAATTGGCAAGTTCGCTACAGCTTTTAGTGCTTTATTCTGTTGCCGCTGGAGTGAATTTAATTCAGAACTCTTTTTATAACCATACATAATGGCTAAATAGTTATAATGACTTTGAACTAAAGCTTGAAATATTACCAACTTAGTATTTCGATCAAATTTACATATATTTCTAAATTTATGCAATAAAACTATGGCAGGTGATACTGTAAACTTCAGATACTCTATATGCAATGTCCAAGAAAGATTACTTTGAAAATATAATCCCAAATATTTAACTGAATTAACTTCTGGAATTTTTTCCCCATCTACGTATATACTAAAGCTGTCGTTGAACCGACAATGTGGCCTAAATCTTATCAATTTCGTTTTTTTTTTTTTTTGGATTAAGGAAAAGTTTATTAATACGCAAATACTCTATTAATAGACTTGCTCCTCGTTCTATGTAAGGCTTCACAGCCATTTCATATTTATATGGATAAAAAATGGCAATATCATCAGCGTACACAAGCATTTTACCTGATAAGTCAATATTTTTCAAGTCATTTATATACAGAGAAAATAACAAGGGGCCCAATACACTTCCCTGGGGGACTCCATGCTCCACTAGTTTTAAAGTACTTTTACTATTAACAATTTGTACAAATTGTCAAATAGCGATTCGTCAAATAGCTTTTTAAGAGAAAAAGTTCTTTGTCACGCACACCATAAAATCTGAGTTTCTGAAGTCAGATATCATGATCAATTAGATCAAACGCTTTTGATAAATCATAAAAAACTCCAACGACAAACCTATTCCCGTCATCCAATGACTTACACATGAAATTTTGCACATTAACTGTTGCCTCCTCTGTTCCACAACCTTTTCTAAAACCATATTGAAAATCATTTAACAAATTGTTATCTTGGAAATATGTAAAGAGTTGTGTATGCAAAATATATTCAAAAATATTGTCTATAATGGACAATATTGATATTGGACGAATTTTATCAACGGAGGTAGATATTTTCTCCTTAGGTATTCGTACAATTTCAGGGATTTTTAATATTTCGGGTTATACTGAAGTATAAATTATATCATTAAAGATGTTAACCAAACTTATGAAAAAGAATTCGAGTGTTTTTCAACAAACTGTTGAATTGAGTCAGGACCTTTTATTTCATGTTTGTAAACTTATCCTCTTTTCATCCAATCAACTCTAGATTTTAATTGATCGAATCGAATGGATTTTTTCAATCAGCAAAGATTTGATTGATTTCCTGATCGCTGTAAAAATCTCTGTTCATCTGATGCCTGTGTCAGTATTGAAGTATATTTCACATTAAGGGGCAGATTAAATTTGAAATTGGATAAAATCGTCTAAATTGAAGAACACTTGAAGATACAAGAAGCGAAACCACCTCTTGAAAATTTGATATTTTCCAAGATTTTTTCAAAATCAAAATTTTTTTAAAAATTTTGTAAACAAAAATCAATATACGGTATTATTGTATGCAGGGGTTGCAGCCCAAAGTGCTAAAAACGATGCATTTTTGTGAATTTTGATTTTTTTTCATTTAAAAATCAGTATTCAAAACTTCATTTCAAATTTTTACAAAATTGTGTTTTTGTTTCACGTAGCCACCTGTAGCGCGGATTATAACATAGAGTCTTTCCTGAGAAGACTTCACAAGCCTAATGACCTCATAGTATTTTGTCCCATTCTCGGTGAAGAACAATATCTGAGATGCTCACTGTGCCATATATAATTTAGTTAATACTTTGGCCTCCAGAATGGGGAATACCATGTGCATGAAATTAAATTCGAATAAAAGTGAACGGAGCTCTATCAAGATGAAAACGTGGGAATATATTTAAAAACTACGATTTTATCAGTTTAGAGAAACGAAGAAAGCCAATTTAAAAGAAAAAGTAAAGAAAACTCTTCAGATTTCATATACTTTAGTTAACTAACATACTCAAATGGAATAAAATATAAAAAATATGCTGACTTATTCATTTCCAGGATGTAGGATATTGTGCACGACTAAAGCACCGTACGAGCATAGTTAAAACCATACATTTTCTAAATTAGGTATCCAAATATTTCAGAACATTTTGAGAGCACCGACTTCTTTGAGTTCTATTGGTATGCCTCCTGTTGATATTTTCTCCCACTGTGTCTAAACGAGGAATTCTTCCACAAGTAAACTTAAGTTAGGATATTGACGTCTTGAAGGACTTTCAAAAATGTGTATCCTTATTTTTCAGGTGAATTTCAGACGCTAAATTCTTCAGTCATATTTTAAGTTCATATAGGTAGACATCATTTTTGCCCACTGTGCCGAAACGATGAATTCTCACTGAACCAAACTTGTACCAGGACAATGGTATCGTGAAGGACTTTCAAAAATTTGCTTCCTTATTTTCCAGACGAATTTCAGAACTCCAAAATCTTCAGCCATATGTTAAGTTCACGGTTTACATTTTTGCCCACTGTGCCCAAGAAAAGAATTGTCCCTCAACCAAACTTATACCAGGATATTAGCACTTTGAAGGACTTTCAAAAATGTGCACCCTCAATTTTCAGACGAATTTCAGAACGCCCAATTTTTCAGTCATATGTTAAATTCATAGATAACATTTTTGTTCATTGTACCTAAACGAAGAGTTTTCCATCAACCAAACTTATACGAGGATATTGGCATCATGAAGAACTTTCAAAAATGTACATCCTTATTTCTCAGACGAATTTCAGAACGCCAAATTCTTCAGTCATATTTTAAGTTCATAGATAACACTTTTACCCACTGTGCCTAAACTAAGATCTAATACCAATCTTAGTATTCCCGAAATTTTTAGAAATTAAGGGTTACATATGGAAGTAACCACTGTGGGACTTTTTAATGGACCATCCTAACTTTGAGCATAATTATTCATAGACACCCTAAGAGAAAAGAAGCTTCATTGGAAAATCGGGAAAATTCGATAAGGTATGTACCTAAAGAATCCTTTTTTTCTTTACAAATTTTAAGTAATTTTTAATCGAAATGCCTACTATGAAAATATTTAGTTTTTATTTAAATTTTTCGTTATTTTTGGACGCCTTTACGATGCATTATGCTAACTCTAACTGCATGAGTGAGATTTCTATAACCAATCGATCTTAACTCATCATAAAATCACTTTAGATCACGATTTTCAACGCACTTGTGACCTGCTTTAATACAGAGTGACTGATGAAAGTTGCTACATCTTTTATTTAAGTCATATAAATTATTTTTTCTTTGTTAATTTAAAAAAGTATACATTTAAAAAATGGCTTTTAAAAATCGTTATCTATTACTGCCTGAAGAATTGTAGAGGGAGTTTTGCCGCAAATATCATTTGCGTGCACTGCTTCATATCATTCCAATTTTTTAGTATAGTTTTGTAAACTTCCTACTCACAATAAATCCACAAAAAAATTAGTTTAGAAAACTTTAGAAGCCAAAATATCCATTATTCCACAATATTTTTGTTTAATATTTATGATATAGACATGAATTTCAGGTTTAGTTCATTCCGTATTCATTCACTCACTCACTCGGTCTTGGATCGTCATCAATTTTTGACTTCATCCTCCACACACGACAGGCGGAGAGGGAATTGCATGCACTTTAACTGCTTCGTAGTCTTCACTAAGCATTTGCAAAAGCTTAGGTCAATACCGAAATTCGTAAAGCATGGAAAACATAATTTATGTTTTGTCGGCACAACAATTTTTACTGACACTGCTTCAATAATTTACGTTCCTCTTATCTTCATTTTGACAAAAAATTTCTTAGCAATAAACGTCATCCACATATTCAAACGCCTGGCTTTCGTTTCGAAGAAAAACTGTAAAATTTACAATATTTCCTCTTTTCTGGAGTCCATTTTTGACGAGCGCCCTCAAAACCACGCTATCTAGCGTATCCTAATACCACTTATACAACGCAAGTTGTAGATTATAGAAGACGTCTATTGAAAGAATAATGGATTCCCTTTTATTATACCTTATAATTATCTTCACACGAGATTTAGAAGAAGCCGCATATTATAACTTTTAAAAAAATTTAGGCGTACCTTTCTAGAGATACTTAGAAAAAAAAAAAAAACATCTGAAATTACTAAGCCAACCCTCAATATATTTTCAATATGGTTTTTATATTTCCAAAAAATCAATGTACATTTACGATATAAATTGGCCATAGCTGTATATGCTCTATATGTTTATATTAAGACAACACTTTTCATATACGTTCTTTTAACATCAGATCGCAGAAATTTCAATAACATCTATAAATAAATTTTATAACTTTTTGAAGTACTGCCAGAGTATTTCAATACTGCCGTAACATTTCAATAAGTTATAAAATTTATTTATAAAATTGCATGAAGTTGGGGAACAGCTTCAAGTACTTTCCTCATAATTACAATGAATGCTAACATAAAACCGGAAAAAAATATCTTGACTTGACTGAAAAAGAGTTGTAAGACAAAAAATTGTGTTATACGTAAATGTAAGTTTATAAACTTTTGGTAGTCACAATAGTTCCAGCATAAATCACCATTAAATTACAGGAGAATTCCTCCAAAAAAAGAAACAGCTTATAATCGGAGGTAATCGCTATTTTCTTATCAACAAATGCACTGTACTAATGCACAACACTGCATTTAATACAATTGAATGAGACATATGAATTCAGTAGTATATGGATTAAATTAGGTAATCTATACAAGTAGTATCAAAATCGGCGGCGATATCCGGTCGATTGCCATATTTACTGAATTCAATGCAGCTGCTTGAAAGATATGAAACAAAGAATATATAGTATACGAGGTGTGATTAAAAAATAACCGTTATTTTCAAATTTCGTGAGTTACGTATGTTCAACTTTCCCATTTTTTTATGTTATGTTGGTACACATGTCTGTTATATATGTTGACAATATCAGCCATTTTGTATTGTCAGTTTGTTTTTGACAGATACAAACGTTAGTCGTATTTTGGTTTGCTTTTAAATTTTTTACTATTCGAGAAAATGGATCAAAGAAACTGTATTAAGTTTTGTGTAAAAAATGAAAATAGATGTGCAAGGACATTTGAAGTATTGACTGTGGCGTTTGGCAAATCTACTACGAGCAGAACACAAGTTCAATTGTGGTATAACCGGTTTAAGGAAGGCCGAGAAGATGTCAATGACGATGCTCGTCCCGGTCGCCCGATCACGTCAACAACCGATGAAAATATTGAAGCAGTGAAGAAAATGATTTTGAATAATCGTCGAATTACTATTAGAGAGGTCGCCGATGATGTTGGCATATCGTTCGGCTCATGCCAAGCAATTTTTACGGATGTTTTAGGCATGAAACGTGCGGCGGCGAATATTGTTTCAAAATTGCTAAATTTTGAGCAAAAACAACGTCGCATGGACATCGCTCAGGAGCTGTTGAACGTCGTCAACGACGATCCAGATTACCTCAAAAAGGTCATAACTGGTGACGAATTATGGGTATATGGTTGTGACATTGAAACCAAAGCCCAATCGTCCCAATGAAAGAGTCCAGGAGAGCCAGGACCAAACAAAAGCACACCAAGTTCGATCAAATGTCAAGGTTTTGCTCACTGTTTTCTTCGATTTCCATGACGTAGTGCATCAGTAGTTCTTAACACAAGGTCGTACGGTAAATAGAGTAGAATGGGTAATTGAGTATTACCTTGAAGTTATGCGCCGTTTGCATGAAGCAATACGAAAAAAACACCCGAAATTGTGGAAAAAATTCATGGCTTTTGCATCATGATAATGCACTTGCACACTCATCTTTGCTTGTGAGAGATTATTTGGCCAAAAAAAAAAAAACAGTTATAATGCCTCAGCCACCGTATTCACTCTCGCAAACAAACCAAATATGCTATATGGATAAATCCATCAACATATCTTCGAAACGAGTGTACCAATAAAAAAAATTATAATCGGAAGTCGAATGTACGCAGCTCGCGAAATTTGAAAATTCAGCGAAATTAACGACCTTTTCTAAAAAGATCGTTAAGACTATTCCCAGAATATTCAACCAACATTTATGTAATCTCTTTCTCCCTTTGTCTGTAAATATGAAGTTTCTAGAGCTACGTTTACGATTGTAAATTATGTTTGTTTCTTTTACACCAATTATGTAATTTATTGGTATCTCTTTTTCACCTGTTATGTAAATATTAACATTCTAGAAGTAAGTTTATGTTAAAAAACACTATTCTGTAAATATAGTTATCTTTATCTCACCCATTATGTTAATATATGTGTTTTGTCAAATCTTTTGGCATTTTCTAGAATAAGTAATTTTACTATAGATAGAGCGATTGTGTATATTTGGATGAATTAATAAAGTTGACGTTAAAGTGAAAATACGTTCCACGATTCTGAACAATTTAAGTCCATCATTTGTAAGACAGGTATTAAAAAGGTGGGTTTCTGGCCGATTTTTCACAAATTTTGCCAGACAATATAAAGCAATACAGTGGACAAAAATAAAAGTCCAAAAGAGTTTCAAAATATCGCTCATGGTACGTTATATGGTACGTATGGTACGTTCAAGAAGGGACGTAACTGTATACTAAATGTATACTAAATTTTGCAGAATTTATTGTAACTGTATAAAATACATTAACCTGAGAATATATGGTTTAAATTTGTCATTTGTATGCAGAATAGCAGAAGGATCATGGTTAACCAGTCGATAATTGATAAAAATTCAATTAACAGTCTATGTGTCAAGAGTTATAGTAATAAAAGTTAATTTCGGAAAATTAGCCAAAATAAAGCCAGAAATAAAGTGACAATACGATCCGTTTCCAATTGACTAAAGTAAGTATCGAAGAAATGAACCCGCGAATATTTAGGTTAAACCGGTCAATTGTACCGACAGCTTTAACCGACGGATTTGTGTAGATTTTACCAGTGATTATGTATATATTAAAGCAATGGACAAGTCGCTGCAATCTACAAATTAGGAGTTACAGGGAAAGTATTGAATTTCAGAAAATCACTTATGGGAGGTACCAGAAGTGGTATTCCAACCTAGTCCACTTACAGTTCTCGCCTACAATCTGACAAAATATTCGCTGTCCCAAAATGTAAGAAGTTTCATAACGATTTCGATATTTATCGTTTGTACCAACCAGTCAGCCAGACAGACGGGTGTTGCTTAATCGGCCTAAAAAGTCATGAGACACATTTGGTCAAAAAAAAAACTATGCACCTTAAACGTGCATTTCCGGATTTAAAATTTTTGGTGTGTCAAATGGTATAAGCCACAACTTCATCGGCTGAAAATTTAAAATTTTAACATCCAGAAAGAAGCTTACGTATTATCTTTTGACCAAAAATTGTTTCATGATTTTTTAAGTCGATTGACCGTTATTATGACTGGTAGGCACGATAACTTTCGTAAATCTTTATAAATAATTATCGAAACTTGACATACCTTAATATTCTGCCAGATGGTAGTGAATCGTAAATTGACTAAATCTGACCATATAAATTGACCGATTTTCATACAAATCATCGTTTTATTTACAACTCCTAATCCGTAGATTCCAGCAATGTAAGTATTCATGGTGAATAATACCTGGGAAAATTTGAGAAAAATCGACCAATTTAGCATGCCCTAGGAAATAGGCAAGATCGCTTACGCACTACCTATGTGAAATGTGCACACGACGATGGCTGGTTACCCATGGACATAACTCGCTAAGTGTGATAATCTGTAACTGGCATCTACACATTATAGGTACACACTTCCCATGGGAAAATGAGTTGTCGTGTTACACATGGGAAGCACATACATACATATATATCCATTTGTTGCATAAAAGATTAGAAAAATGGCCATATCTGAAAGACAAACCGCCTAATGTCGAAAATAGCCTAATTCTGCGTTTATCTAAGAGGGTTGAACAGAGTGTGTTTACATATTGGCAAAAAAAAAAATACAAAAAATCGTCTCTTTAACAAAAATTGCTTAAATATAAAAGTGCCTGAGATTGGTATAGGTCTAACGACCGTTTTATCGAACCTTCCTTTCACGTAAAAAACAATTTGCAAATTCGTGGGTAGATTACCAAGTGGAAAAAGTCGCCAATTTGGAAAATCGCTACACTTCATACTTATGAACCAGCGATATTTAAAAAGAAAAAAATTAAACCATATGAATGCCATGACATGCTAAAGACTCTTGTGAAGAAATACTGTGTTACTTTCATGACTAGACGCTCCATTTCTGAATTATAAGTCATATTTGTATCGCAGCGATATTTCTAATTGAATTCTCTTCGGTACCAAAACTCGTGTATAAGTTATTTTCTGTACCAAAATCCCCAAAAGTCTTCCAAAAAATAGCTCGAACATAATTCCGAGACTTTGTAAATTTAAAAAAAATCATATCTGCAATAGTATTGGCAATATCTTCAATTTTATTATGGCGACGTCTAATAAAATGTAGTTTTGCTGTGTTTGTAACTCATTTTTTAATGTTTGCACTTAATCGAAGTCGTTACAAGATTCAATTACCATTCCAAAAATACCTTAGAAACGATTATATATCGTATACAATTAAACAGATACATTAAGATCTTACATTTTACAACTCATAAAATTACATACTTTCAATATTAAATGCCTCTTACTCCTCTTTTTGTGCACATTCAAACTCCTAATATCTCACCTTAACTTCATTTATTTGCATTCTCTTAGATTTGCACTTCACCGTTTGATTACTTTGAATTGCGCTCAGAACAATTTGAGTTACCAAATAGAAATGGGCGAATTATTTTAGTTCTTCTTCTCCCGTTTTCATATGAAATTATTTCAATGCTGTCCGCTTTCGTTAATTTCTACTTGTTCCATTTAACTGTCACACTTCCCCCTCTAACATTCTTTCATGATTCTACCATTCTCTAGCCTTTTTGTCATCACATTCACTGTTTTCCGATTGTCTCCCTTTTGCACATAAACAAATCAATCATACATTGCTGCAATTCCAAAAACAACAACACAGGCAATAAACACAAAACGGCTAGAATAGTGCTGAAACTTTTGCTCACTATTGTTAGGAAAAAGCGACATACATACATACATCCATACATATTCTTTTCAACATACGAATGACCTCACCAAAAATCATCGCTGACGCAGCAACTCCACTCTCACAATTTTTGCTCTCATTCTGCATTTTCTATTGCTCGCTCCGTTAGACACCGAACATTGCAATTTTATAAGCTCGTGAATGATTTCACGCACGACGACGAATAACCGAACGAGGAAGTGTTAATAAAAAGAATAAACGATCAAATGTGCTTGTTTCGTAGTTACAACAAAATAAACTCTTTAACTTATGACCACCAGCATGACAACAACATATGCTGCAGATTGCAAAACAGCGAAAGAGTGACGAGCAGTGGAAGTTTATATGTATAACTCAAAAGTCTACACTTCTAATAATCGTATTTTCCACCTGCACAATTGTTGTTTCTGATTGGAGAATAGGCACAGAAGCAGACTTCACAGTCATCACATCTGATATTTTCACTTCTGATGGTTGTGTCGTCATAATCATCAGATTTTCCCAAAGAAACGCAATCTCACAAACTTTATTTAACAATAATGTAATTTGTTCTAATTAAGTTGACGCGAAACCGATTATATTTTACATTACATCCGATCTTCGACACCGAACACCGACACGTCTTACCTTCGAAGAAGCAATGAGACAACTAAAAGAATGTGAAGAACAATGATGCCTATAGGATGAAACTCCCTATGCTGAAAGCTCTCAAAATAAGAGTTATTTGGTAACATTTTAATCTGCTTTTCATGATTTTAACACCACTTCTGTTGTTGTGTTCTGCATTTTTAATATGCATCACAAACGTCTAAAAATATATGATAATGTTATTCCTTATTATATGATTTTGTATAGGGATGCCAAACTCAATTTACTTTCTAATCATCATAATAAAGAAAGGAATATAAAGTCGAATAATAAATGTTTTTATTTTAGAACTGGAAGATTTTTATACTCCTCTTCATACATGGCAAAGGTTACATTAGTACAATCTCTTTGGGGAAGTAATTAAAAGCACACAAATAGTTTACAAATTCTAACGTTCTGATAAGCATTTGCAAAAACCAGTACATAAATCTCAATCAGGTGAGCTGACTTAAATACACCTTCATCTAAAGCCTCTTTGCATTGTTTCAAAATTGCATGGGTTATCAGAAGGGGCTTGAAAAATCGCTGGGTTCTTATAAAAAAAAATAATAACACACAATGAGGGAAGCTTGTTGGAAATTATGGAGGAACTACTGATGTTTGGTGAATCAATCAAAGTGTATGGGAGGCGCCATGGGAGGCATGGCTACGAATTTCATTTTCAGTCGCACTTAAATCAGAAACGAAAATTTTATATTAAGTAATTTGTTTTGCCCCAGAGGGACATGCTTATGCTGCAAGTGTTAAATAGAATGCAATACAATTGTCAGAAATTCACATTAATGCAGACACAAACAAGAAATTAAAGGAGACCAATTAAATGTCAATAAAACTTTAAATGGGGTACTCTCAATGGAAATACCAGAAGGAGCGGGGATAGTTAGTAGCCTCTTTTCAAATCTTACCAAGCATTACGAAACAATGCAGTGGACAGCAATTTCAGAAAATCGATCAATTTGTATAAATAATTTAATAAATAATGTTCGACATGGCCAGTTTTGTTGAAAACTGTTATGTCTATAATAATTTAACCCATAAGGCTTACTTAATTTAATTTAATTTAATTTTCCCACTATTAGAAACTACGACACCCTCCAATTCTTCAGTCTGAGATATCTCTTTTCGGTTCATTTTCATCCAGGTATCATTTGACGTACTCGTTGTACAAAAACTGCAAATTACGTCCACCTTCGGATGTTGCAATCTTTTTTTTTTTTGTATTTAAATGCAAGCTCGTATTCTGCCTGCTTAATTTCACCTCGAATTGTTTACTTTGATTTGACCGATTTGTAGTTGGTGATTAAATTTTTCTATGCCGGAGTTGACCGATTCGGTTTGATGGCACGTACCTAGTTTCCCCTACTGCAAATGTGTTTCGATTTTTCATAATAATTTGCGGATTATAAATCAGAAATTTAAAATTTAAATAAACCAAAATTAACCATACTTTCATTGGATTGGATATAACAAAATCTATAGTTATATGAATGATTTAATATTACACACAAAAGACCGAATTCGAGTAAATTGTTTTATTAACATGGGAGTTAGCAGAATAAGGATGTCGTTATTACCTACTTGCAATCTCCGGCTACGATTTGGCAAAATATTAGACTGGGTTATACCGACCTACTCTTTGTAGTGCCTCGCACACAAATTGACCCATTTCCCAAAATTCAAATTTTTCCCTGTGACTCCTAATTGGTAGAATATAGCGAGCTCAATTTGTATGTACGAGTATTGTCTATATAATGACCAACAAATCTTGGAAAAATTAAAAAAAAAAAAAAAAACTTTCTGAGACCCCCATACAAATGACCAATATAGTATATTTTTATCTTCACATATACCAGGATGTGCTGAACTCAGTCGAATTTGGCGCAAATAACGCATTTGATAAACTAAGTGCCAAGTTGTTGCAACCGATTAATCAAAGTTCAAAATTTTCGCAGCAATCCCTAATTCCTGGATTGTAATTAATTTTTGTCGATTGTATTGCATTATAATGCTCGGCAAAATTTAAAAAATCTACCGTATAGACATGTCTCCTTTGGTAATTCTCTCTGAATTAATTAATTATTATAATTTTCTAGTTTAGCACATATGTATATTATAAGATTTATAGATTTAATTGTTTAAATTTCGGTATAATTTTAAATTTAGTAAACTTTATTCTGCAAACGAAAATTAGTTGCATTGTCAGTTCTTTTGTTTCTGCGATTAACTCCTTAATTCACATTAATATTTGATAAGTATCGAGTGATTCACCTTTCCCTCATGAGACTCTGTAAGTTGCACTTTTGCATCGGCGCTCAAGGATGATGTAAGTAAGTCACATGATCTACCTTAAATTTCTGTACTGGTTTATAGAACTTTTAAATATAAATGGAATTATGCTTTTTACATTTGGCTCCTGTACAAAATATAGATTTGCCTGCTGTCTTACGGTAGTTTTTTTTTAGGTTTGCGTTTAATTGAGGTTCTTAACTTCGGTTTGCAATTAGCCGAAATTATCAATGTTATCATCCCCATGATGGAACAAATATGTCATGTATCACCAAAAGATTACATTAAAATATATTCCACAAATTATAAAATTACACTTTTTTATATTAGAGGCCTCTTCCCCCTATGTTAAAATTTAAATCTCTAATAATAATAACTTACCTTAACTTTGTTTGATGCCATCTTCTTGGATTTCCAGATTTCTTACGTCCATTCAAATTTGGTACATCAAGTAAAATCAAGTGTGAGAGGTATTTTCTTTTCCTTCTCCCGTTTTTATACTCGTACATATGTAAGTAGTCATTTACTGTTTCATTTACCGTTTTCAGTAACGTATTTTTGCTGTCACACTTTACACTCTTACGCTATTTACTGATTTACATCAAACATCGGCTCTCCCTGAATATTTTTCCTCAAAATCGTGACGATTCTAATTATCTAACATTTACACACAAAAAAAATCAATCATAACGTTGTTGCAATTCCAAATGTACCGGTTTATTAAAACAAGCAAAAAAAAAAAAGCAAAAACATAAAACGACTAGAATAGTGCTGAATTTTTTGTTCGTTATTGTTAATAGAAAAACGACAAACACACGACGAACTGCACTATGTTTAATACAATCATAAAAGGTTCTCTTCAACATATGACTGACCTTCCGCAAAAAGCATTGTTGACACAGGTTCACTCCCACAATTTTTCCTCTCATTCTCATTCCCCCCTTTCCAAAACGAACATTATTGCAATTTTATATGCTCTTGAATGACGTCACGCACAACAATGAATAACCGAACGACGAAGTGTTAATAGAAACGATAAACGATCAAATGCCTTTCTTTTGTAGTTACAACAAAATAATCTCTTTAACTTATGACGACCAGCATGACAACAACATATGCTGCAGATTGCAAAACAGCGAAAGTGAGCAATGGAAGTCCAAATCATTCAATAGCCTTCAATTCCGATAATCGCCATATGCACAATCACTGATTCTTCACCATATTTGTTAATTTCACTTCTGACGTTTTTAGCGCTGTAGCCGAAAGATTTTCGCGAAGAAACACAATGTCACAAACTTTATTTGATAATAACGTAATTTGTTTTAATTAAATTGACGCGAAACCGATTTTATTTTACATTACTTACATCCGATCCCCGACACCGAACACCGACACGTCTTTACTTCGAAAAAGCAATGAGACAACTGAAAGAATGTGAATAACAATGTTGCCTATAGGATGAAACTCCCTATGATAAAATCTCTCAAAATATGAGTTATGATGGGAACATTTTACTCCATTTTTCATGATTTGCCACTTTTGTTGTTGTGTTCTGCATTATTAATATGCACCACAAACGCCTAAGATTATGTGATAATGTTATTCTTATCGTATATTATATGATTTTGTACAGGGTTGCTAAAATCAATTAATTTTTTTATCACCCGTAAAGAAGAGAGCCGAATAATAAATGTTTTTACTTTACAACTGGAAGATTTTTATATTCAATTTCATACATGACAAAGTTAACGTTAGTATAATCTCAGTGAAACTAATAAAAAGCACACTTGATTTACAAATTATAACGTTCTCATAAACATTTACAAAAAACCAGTACAGAAATCTTTATCAGGTGAACTGACTTGGATATAAC
This sequence comes from Philornis downsi, assembly GCA_019455685.1. Taxonomy (NCBI): domain Eukaryota; kingdom Metazoa; phylum Arthropoda; class Insecta; order Diptera; family Muscidae; genus Philornis; species Philornis downsi. The sequence goes on along the minus strand of JAHXMU010026312.1, from coordinate 1,033,201 downwards.
TTCAACTAAAACCCCTTTGCATTGTTGAAAAAGTGTGTGGGTTAGCAGAAGGGGCTTGAGAAATCGCTAGGTTCTTATGAAAAATTAACACCGCACAATCAGAGAAGCAAGTTGAAAATTATGCAGGAACTACTGCTTTTTGGTAAATCAATCAAAATGTATGAGATTCAATCTAAAAGGCGTGTCTACGAGTTTCGAACTTATTCACTAATTGTGAATATGTGGTATGTTTACTTAGTGCAATTAAATAAAAGGCATGAATTTTATATTTTTGTAATTTGTATGAGTGCAAGTATTATAATAAAATATAATTGACAAAAATTTACATCAGTCCGGGTAATGCACAACGAATTATAGAAAAGAAATTAAATTTTTATAAATTTTCCGATTTGTGTGGGAAGGACGCCAATTTTCGTCCTCAGAACTCAATTTTTTAAGCGATCTGAGCATAGGAATATTTGCGTTACAATGGTTATATGTTTTGGATGCACCAAAAGAGGGATGGTTACTTGATCGACCAGTCGGTAACTTTCACCATTTTAGCTAATTATTAAAAGCTTTTTGTCCAGTTCTTGCAGACACAACTATTATTTGTACATTTATACAGGGTGTCCGTCGGGAAGGTATACCACTTTGTTTGTTTATAATTTTTGATTAAATGAAAGAGAACGGATCTTATATTGACAAACGTTTTATTTAATGTCGGCAATTGTGTATAGAATACAATATCAAATAAATGTCCGCCTCTGTTAGCCTCATAAATGCGAGCCCTTCTTGAGCACATTTTTCATTACATTCTCATACATTTCACGCAGAATTTCATTAATTTCATCACGAATATTTTGTTTGAATTGCTCAAGCGTTTCTGGTTTGTTTGCATAAAACTTACCTCTCAGATATCCCCACAAAAAGAAGTCCGGAGCAGTCAAATCAGGCGACCGTGGAGGCCAATCAACTACACCATTTCTTGAAATAGCTTGTTGTGGAAAGAGGTCCCGCAGTAATTCCATTGTAATCCTGGCTGAATGCGATTTAGCACCGTTTTGTTGGTACCACATGTTAATCAAGCCCAAAGCATGCAGTTTTGGCGTTAAAAAGTTTTCAACCATATCACGATATCGTTCCCCATTGACAGTTACCGTTACGCCGTTTTCAGTTTCAAAGACGTAAAGTCCAATTATTCCTCCTGACCAAATTGAACACCAGACTGTCACTTTTAATGGATGCAAAGGTGTCTGATGAATAATTTGAAGGTTTTAAATTGCTCAGAACCGACTGTTCTGTTTATTCACATATCTATTCAAATGATTTTTTCATAAAAATCGGAGTTGTCATGGGCGAGCTATAGCATCCCATTGGCATATATACGGCGGCGTAAATGGTCTTGTGGAAGAAGCTCTTGTATCAACAAATGCAAATCCTTGTACAAAATTGTGGCCATAATAAATTTGCCACGTCTCTACTTCACGACTGTCAAATATGAACTGTCAAGACTAATGTTTACCAAAATGGCGGCGAAACAAAGTAGTATACCTTCCCGACGGACACCCTGTAACTTATGGGATGCATCCGCCCAAATTGTTAAGACGCCATATGACCATTTGGTGCTTGGTATTTTATTTCTATTACAAAACGGTCTGTTGGGTATCAAATCGAATTTATGATAAGTTTGCGGACGGCGCACCGTCTCTTTAATCAGTTTTAATGTGATATAACACATGACAATTTAAATATTGATAGTGAAATTTTTAAAATCGGTTTGTCACTACCTGCTTTTTGTTGGACATAATTCCTTCCGCATCTTTGGCACTCCAATTTTTTATAATGAAATGCAACCGTTACATTTTTTAGCAATCTTAACCTTATATGAGACATAAGACAATATTTGTTAAATTTTGTGACGGTCGATCCGCTACTGCAGTCGACAGTCGATCCTTCTTTACAGCTCGAATAATTCATTAGATGTTTTATGATTCCTTCCCGGGCGATGTAAATATATGCTATCGGTTGATCAGTTTACTCGCCTTTTTGGTGCAAACCCCAAATATGTACACAAATTAATTTTATGTATACAGATTATTAAATTAGTCATGGCGACAGGAACCTCCAAAGTTGAGAAATGAGACTTGAGGAGTTAGGAGAAATTGTCCAATAAAGTCACTAACCAAAAAGTTTTAAATTATCCTATTTTTGAATAATTATCAAGAAAATGGTAACACTAACACTATGTCATTGCAATTAAGTGAAGGAATTTATAACTCCTTATTTATATCACTATTTGTGCTACTCTAAACCACATAAATTAGATAGTTTTTTGTTGAATTGAATTCCTCTGTTGTTAATTGTTCACAAAGTACTTTTAGGTATAAGTTTTCCATATAACTTTCTTATTCAACAATATACATTTCACACTGCCTGGAGAGATGCTAGGAATTAAAGTTTGTTGTCCAAAATTTGCAACTATTTCACATTGTAATAGCAACTCTGTCCGATAAATAGTTCACTGGGTCATACATAATTAGATGTCATCTTCTTGCATTCCTTCAGTTACTCCCTTCTTTCTCATATGTTAAGACGTGTCGGTGCCGCGATCGGGTTAATTAGGTGAACAAATTAATTTCTTATGGATTTATTTCAATAAAGTTGTTTAAAAATTATTAAAAAACGTTTTGACCATAACGTGAAAGTGTTCTTTTGAGAATTGCACTTTGTCCAGTGACATTTTGATACAAAAAACCGGTGGGCAGTTCAGTTAGTGCGCAAAATACTTCTCCATGTTACCAATTGGAATAAAAAAGAGAATGACTAAGAAATACTCAATAAAGCTGTGTGAGTTTAGGGCTTAATAATTAGGGCTGGTGCGGTCTCATGTTGAGAGACAATGCTCAAGGGCAGACAGAGAATATTTTCTTGTCTATTTTAGAGACAACAACAATGGTCATTATGTTGGTTTTCTTATCGTTCGTTAACATTACGTTGTTGCTATGCTCGTTGTTGTCGTTCGTTTCGCATATTCTTGTTGGTTTTGCCGTGTGTAAATTAGTAATGTTTGAAAGAAAAAAACTCGGAACTGAGAGAAAAAAGTGAATGCATTTTGAAACTCCGGCATTTTTTGCTTCGTCAAACGCGAAAAATATGTGTGAGATCATTATGAAGAAAAGAAATAAACAAAAGAGGACAAAAACGCAAATAAAAGAGGGTGTGTGTGCAACTCTCCAATGTAGGTGTTTTTAGTCAAAGTAACTATTAAAAAACAAAGACTGAATGCGTGAATGACAGTGGACTTGCGCGTGCAAATATGAATAAGGTAAGACTTATATTTCTAAATATTCTTATATAAAGTTATAAAGGGACAATTAGTTTCGTTTCATTATGGCATTTCAATTCGATGTACAGGCAAATTCCGGTTTAACGAACGATATATTATCAGGCCCTTTCGTTAAATCGAAAAATTCGTTATATCGAGACTTTTTAAATATATATTCGTATTCATTTTATGAAGGTAATAATTTACATTTAATATTAACAAACTAATAAAAAAATTATTAATTTGTACATATACTACAAGTTAGAAAGACTGGAAAAAATCGTTTATTGAAGTTTGTTTTTGTACTATTTGCAAACTTTTTTGGACAGCTTCTTCCTAGATTTATCTCAAAATCAATGATTTTAAACAATCAATATTGTTTTGCTGGCTCCATAAAATACAAGTTTCAAAACAATTTATTGCATCAGATTCTGTATGTTTTATTTTAGTTTCTTGTGTAAGATTCACAATTTCTTCTGGTTCATTATTTTCGTCGTATTCCTCCTCATGATTTTCTATCATAATTTATATCTATATCTATAGTAAAAGTTATCTAAAAATAAAAAATAGAAACGTAAATTTCGAATTTAATCTCTTAAAAAAAATGAAAACTGAACTTAAAAGTCTATTGCTGCGTCTTATATTAAAAATTTCATCCCTCTGCAATAGTTGTGCTAATGCAATATCATCCTCTTCGTCAAAATCTCCGTTGTTCGACTGTAAGATTTTATGCCAACAATTTGCCAACGTATCCGTCTTTAAATTTTTCCAAGCAAGACTTATCATTGACGTTGTTCATACGAACAGAGATTTTTAGAAAGATTATAATATCCTCAGCTCCTGATGAAATAATTTTAGAAAGCAGACTGTTTATTTACTGTAATTTAACTAAACGTATGGCATTCTGATCCAATGGTTGGATGAGCGGTATTACATTAGGAGGCATGAATATCGTCCAAATTTTTCCATCTTCAGTTGACTTTATTAGCTGGTCTTCGAGGATGACTAGGGGCATTATCTATGATTAATAAAGCTTTCATTGGCAACGATTTTGATTTCAAAAACGATTCCACCTGTAAAAAAATTTCACCTATAATAATAAAAATAACAACAATGAAACAGGCCATACTAACCTCTGGCACAAACATCTCATAGAACCAAATTTTGAATATCCCAGCATTTCTCCACGCTTTATTTTTCTGAAGATAATTTACTGGCAATACTTCGTTACGAAATGATCGGGGTTTCTTTGCCTTACCAAGGAGAAGTGGTTTAATTTTTTTTTTTTTGACTCTGATGCATTGGCGTATAGTAAAAGCCCCACTCTGTCATTCGACATCTTTCTACCTAGAGGACTAGCTTCCCCAGCGTGCACAAACGTTTTATCTGGTAGCATTTTCCAATATACACTAGTTTCGTCCGCATTGAAAATAGCATCAAGAGTTAAATTGTGCTCGACTACAATTTTTTGCAATTCCTTTTTAAAAGGTTCCACTAAATCGACTCGGGACGATAACTTCTCTTCACATTCTTTAAGAAGTCTTATGCCAAATCTTGTTTTATATCGTGACAGCCAACCATCACTTGCGTGGAATCCGCCGTTATAAAGTCGCTTTTGTATTTTTGTATCGCCTTGGTTTTTAAAGCAGTTCCATTAAGTGGAATGTGCTTTTTCCTTTGGTTAGAAACCATCGATGAAACTCCTTCTCCATCAGGGGATACACACCATTCTTTAGAGATAGATGATTTTTTGAACCATTTTTGGTAGCTTCTAAATTCGTTATAATTTTTGTTTTAAATTTCTTCAAAGTACAGATTGAAGATTTTCGTATTCCATATTTAATGGAAATTTCATTGAGGCTTGTACCTTTGTCACACTCATCTAAAATTTTTACTTTTTCATTCAATGAAATTCGTTTTCTGTTTCCCATATTGCAAAACTCACTTTAGTACTTGCACTATTAAAACACAATAAAAAAGATAAAAAAATAGTTATTTGTTTGACTTTGTTTTCTTTTTTCTTACCATTCGCTATATCGAGCTCAACATTTTTGAAACATTCGCTATATAAGGTATTTAATATTAGAAATTTGACTGTTCGTTATATCGGATTTTCGTTGAATTGAGATTCGTTATGCGGGGATTTGCCTATATTTGCAATTAGCTATGCAGCATATTTCGCTGTTATCTGTGTCATAAGTTTTTTGGAGTGACTCTTTTTGAAAGGGTTCCAAAATAGATACAAATGTGCCCTTACCAAATTGAAAATTAATTTGTTTTAAAACTGATCTCATTATAAACTTAAATCCAGTTTACTTAAATCTGGTGCAACCCACACGAACGACCGACTTAACTTGTATTATCTAGCTAGAAAAACATCAGTAAAGTTTTGGTACACGCCAAGGTTTTTCTAAGGTGCGGACTAATAGTAAAAATCTCCTAAAAACTGATCGAATTTCCGAAATACAATTTTTCCTGTAAGTCATATTTTGTAGACTACGTCAACGAAGAATTTTTTTTTTATCATTCATTGTATTCATTTGTACTGCCTGGTAGAAAAAAAATACCAAACAATAACCGACTTAACATCTATATTCTCATTCAACCAAGTTGGTTCACATCATGCGCTGGAAGCAATTTTGAGAATGAAAATGGAATGCATTGCCAGTACCATTCGGATGTCTCCCCTACAAATTGGTTTATCGAAATTTGATTTTTCCTCTTTGAGAACACTAATTTGTGGACTGCAGTTTCTTAAACTTTTGGTAATGGGATTTAAGTGTAACACTTGGTTGATTATAAAAAAAAGGACAGGAAGGTAGGGCTAAGAACTCAGTGGCTTCCCCCTAATTCCTAAACGTTAGTTACAGCTAGCTATAAAAAGTGGGTTCAGAAAGTCAAAATTTGTTACTATGTGTTAATTCGTAGCATTTGTTGATAAGAAGCTAGCAGTTTACCAAGCCCCTTCTGGCATTCCGAAAAGCTTTGTACCAACGCGAAGGAAATTGGGTGAAGGTACATATACTGGTTTTCAATTATTTTAACCTTCACATAATGTACCGACTACAGCATGTTACATTTTCTGTATGCTAACAAATTTATTTAAAACGTGCGTTGCAACGCCACCATTGAAGTGAGAAAGAAACACCTTACATAATTATACTTGTACATCATTCAACTTCATACCTAAAATAGAACCTAAATTGAATAGCCGTTAACACGACTATTTGCTTAATTTTTTTCGGAGGTAATCTGGTTTGG